>JARHVA010002065.1:1245000-1335000 GCA_037957365.1 Torreya grandis | reverse complement strand
ACATTGAGCTAAGAGGTGGCCAAAGCTATTTTCACCTTCCTAAACACCTTATTTTCCTTAAGGTCTCTAACCATGGAGGTAACAATAGGAATAGGAGGGATTAGTGAGGTAAATGTGATGTAAGTAGAGATGGAAGGAGCAATAGTGGTGGTGGAGATGGAAATAATGGATGAAGGGACTTCCATAGAAACACCCTGATCAAAAATACATAAAGAAGACAAAGGAACACTATAAAAATATTAAGTACCTTAAAGAGAGAGATCCACTAGTTATTCTTAGAGGCTATATCCTTGGCCATTTCTAGCACATCTTCTTCATCAAAGTCATCTTCAATGTTTTTAATCATCACATCTCCCTTGGCCTATTCTTAATGTTGAGGTTAAGTGGATGAGCCTTGTAATGCCTATGTTATGGGACTACCCATGAGAGTCCTAGGTTTTATTGTATAGAATAAAGGATTCTTTGCCTATGTGGGAGAGTATAAAGGTGATGATGTCCTATGATTTGATACCCTAATAGGTGTAATAATTTTCCCTTGGGTAGAACTTATAATAGGCTCCTCTCCATGGCTTTCCTCATCAGATTCAAGATTGTCTCCTACCTACACTCCCCTAGTCATATTGGGATTGGGTAGCTCATGCTCTTCCTTTACTACCTTAAAATTTATATGGGGTCCTTGCTACGATGAGGTAGCTTTGCCCTTTTAGTTATCTGAGGATCCACCTCTCCAAAAATTTGAATGATGCCACCACTTGAAAAGTTCCTTCCTACTATATAATTCTCTAGTGGAATTAGAAATCTCAACTTGGATCATCCTCAAATGATCCTCATTTAATCTAGAATTTTTTACTCATTCCAATACTTCCTCATCTGATCAAGTGTTCAAAAATAAAAAATCATAGTCATAAGTTTGATGCCTATATGGAATGTTAAACCCATGGATGTGTTTCTAGATCTGCCTATGGATATCCTAGTCCCTATGTGGAAGTTTAGGGAAAGGGTAGCTCCTATAATTTTCCACCTATATCTCTGAGATGTTTTCTCATTTTATCTTTCTATATATATATATATATATATATATATATATATATATATATATATATATATATATATATATCAATCTTCTAATGGTGATTAGGTGGCCAAAGTATAAGTGTTTCTTCTACCTCTCCAAATCTTCCTATACACTCTTCCATAATTAGAAGGCAATATCTTTTTTGACCAACTTATTTGGAAAAAACCTTGGTAGACATAAGGGGTCAACCTAATTCCCCCAATACCATGATGATAGTAAAATTGGGGTAGAGGAAAAATATCCCTTTCCATCTAGTTTTTTCATGATATTTTACCCAATTTGAGGCATAGGTGAGTCATGAATGGATTGCCAAATTTGAGGATAAACATCCTCAAAGATTCTCACCATGTGTCTTATATAGAAATAGCTATACATAAATTGATAATAATCACAAATTATGTTCTTTACGTAGTCTATAGCTAAAGACCACAATGTGCCAAGGTCTTTATAGCATGTTCCCATAATTGCATCCAATAGATATGACATCATGAAGAAATCCCCAATGGGTGTAGGATGCCTATCTTTATGGATAATTTTCTACCTCAACCACAAGCTTATGATCTCACCAAGAGCATAAACAGTGTCATGTGTGAGAAACATATATAATAATGGTACCCAATCCAAGTTCAAAAAGTTGATGCTAGGCATATTATATAATCTATTGAGGAGTGCCATGCCAATGTAGATACTCATCCTAAACTTATCAATTGGGATGGCCCTTTTTGGATTTTTTCTTTTCTAGGTGATCCTTTGGTCTAGGAGGAGCCATGATGATAGCAAATTCTCTAATGAGGTTTTTATGTTGAATTACACCAATGTGTGCTTATCAAATTAGATGTCATGGATGTATAATGATAAATCCCTCTAAAAATCTACCCCCAAGATGTAATAAATAATTGTATTGTTATTTGAGTGATGCAAGAATGTATCTTGTGATATTTTGTTGATGAAGAATAAATCCTACAAGGGGTCTATACAGGGCATCACTTCTAGTTTTATAGTAGTAAAGTGTAGTCTTTAGAATTTTTAAGCCAATAATTATCTCATAAATAATTAGTCCACTTGTTTCTTATTATCCTCCAATGAAAGTATGTCCACTTTATCAATAACATCCCATAATGTTGAGTAATTTATATATGTATCTCTGAACATGGTAGCATCAAAGACTGTATCGATGAATTATGTTGAATCTTTGATTGAGTATGGAGATGGTGGATTGGTACCTTAAAATGTTTTAGATTTAGATGCCATAGATGTATATTTCATGCTTTTCTCGTACTCACTATGTTGTGTGTTATATATACTTGTAAACCCATGAAAATGGCTTGGCTCTAGATTGCCTATTGCTTGTTGTATACTCTCAAAGTAGAAACTAAAGATATTTATTTTTGTAAGATACAAGACTTTGAATACAAGTTAGCTCAAATTCATATGATATCTTTCAATCATAGTGGATCACCTATATGAAATCTGACATTGAATTCAAGTTCATGTGATATACATGTGCAACATTCACTTTATTCTTTTATTTCACGTATAATTCAAATATGTTAGCTTAGGTTAGTAGGGACCTTTAAAATATCAATAAGAAGTATTTTTTTGTTATATTAGCTAAGTATGATTAGACTTAGTATTAAAGTGCTTTAGGATGTACATTAGAAAAAATGCTTTTAGGGCTTATGTTTGTAGAGTAATTCTTTTAGGGGATTTGTTTTAGAGAAAGTGTGTGAAATAGTCTCTCTAAAGGATTAATTTGAGTAAAAGTCCTAAATTAATTATTTTAGAGTGTTATTTCAAAGGTTCTGGAGGGTAATTTCAATTTCCCCAAAGGGTACTTTTGATCTGAAGGGTCCACTTCATATGACATTTTTCCCATGACAAAAGTTTTGAAGGGTCTACTTCATAAATGTTGAAGGGTACTTTTGAAATTTCCAAAGGGTCGGTTTAATAAGTTTGAAGGGCATTTTCTCTTAGGGGAATTGCTTTAGGATTTTTTCATAAAAAAAAAAAAAAATCAAAAGTCTGAAGGGCATGTCCATGGAGAAAAGGTTCATTCAAAAAGGTTGAAGGGCACTTCTATAGGTCAAAATAAATATCCCAAAAGATAAGTCTCACAAGGTAAGGGGTTTTTAAAAAGTTCCAAATGGTATGTTGAACAAAAACCAAAGGGTATGTGCCCTAAAATAAGTGGTCAAGAAAGGGGTAAATGGTCAAGTCAGGGAAGGCTGAAGGGCTAGTTTGAAGGGTTAGAAAGGGTAGGTAAAAATAATTTGAAGGGTCTACTTTGGGGAAAAAGTTTTCCCAAAGGGTCTACTTCACAAATATAAAAAGGGTACTTCTAAAATTCTTGAAGGGTACTCTTGTATGGTTATGGATCATTTAAAAAATCTTGAAGGGTAATTTCAACAAGGCCAAAGGGAAAAAAGTGGGCAAAGGGTCATTTCAAAAGGTCCTATAGGAATTGCTTCAAGGGAATGTTTTTTGGACAAAATGTCTATAAGAATGATCCTAAAGAGTTATTTTCATAGAACAAAATGTCTGAAGGAATTGGCAAAGGCATGGGACAAAAGTTTTGAAGGAAAAGTGTGAAGTTAAATTACAAAAGTGCTGAAGGATTTTTTTTGGGAAAAAGGTTGTAACAATTCTTCTAAAGGAAACTTTCACAAATCCTAAAGAGTAGGTTGGAAAGGTAGAAAGGGAACTTTAAAAGCTCTGAAGGTAAATTCTAAAATGTTGAAGGGTACTTTGGAAATAGTCTAAAGGGTCGAATTCATAGGGAATTTATCCATAACAAAAGTCTCAAAGGATCAACTTTTTAAAGGCCAAAGGATAGGTTTAAAGGAGGCAAAGGGAAATTCAATTACATTGGGAAAATCGATCGCAGTAAAAAAAATTTGTAGACAAATTTCATTAGAGGAATTATTTTGGACAAAATGTTTATAATAATTTCTTTAATAAATATAAGTCCACAAGAATTAGTACGTAGTAAAAAAACCTGACAAAGACAAGTAGGATGAGTTAGGAAACAATAAGTTTGAAAAGACAATAAGCCTTGAAATAATTAGTTCTCAATAGGATAGAAAAAACATTTTATGAAAACATAAACCCAAAAAAAATTATCCTAAAGTAACAAACTTGATAGAATAAGAGATTTAGTCCATGAAAACATAATATCAATGCTACTATTCAAAAATATGAAAGGCCAAATCATGATATTTTCTAGAATTTTGCATAAACACAAAGGATATTAAGGCTCAAAATCAATACAATAATCCAAAAAAAGTGGGTCCCCATTTCCTATGGAAAGAAGGGGATGTTGGGTATAATAGACCTATTAGGCCTAATTGACCCAAAAACATTGTCTTCACAAATAAGCCTTAAACTAATTGCATATAAACTCTATAAGAACAATACACATATGGATGGAAATATCAATACCTCATGAAAATCATCTAATCCATAAGACACTTTTATTCATCATCCAAAGTCTTAAAAACACTACTAAAAGAAGATTACTTAGTATTAGATGTTAGCCTTAAAACCTAGTCAAAGAAACTTTGACCTCAAACACTCATGCAGACACTTCCCATGATAAGTAGAGCATGTAAAACATCATATGACACCCTTATAACATCATATAGTCCAAAATTCACTAGGTCATTAAGAATAATAGTGATCATGTTGATCAATCCATGTCACTCTTTCATTTAGTTCATACAGTCAACTCTGAGTCAACATATTAGCCACCCTTACAAGATTATAAACCAATTCAAACATATGGATAGATGATAAAATTCTTCTAATATATCTTCATATTCAATGGTTCATCCTTGAACAATGATTTTTCATCCCAAAACATATTTTTCACTTGACTGGTGTTTCTTCATTATTTTCACCATTACCCTTGCTAACAACTAGCCAACTTGGTTGTTCAAAAAGATTGACATATAGGCTCTTTATTTATCAAAATAATTCATGTAAGTGTATAATAAATGACCTTAAATCTTCATCCACTTGCATAGTTTGACCATGTCAACATTGACTGGTACAACAAACTTTATGGAAACAACACCTTTTACATAGGTTCCACTTACAGTCATGATAAACCAATTCCACTTCCACATGCTTGAGAGAGTTTTCTAAAATATCTAAACATAAAACTAGCTTTTCCAAACCATTCTAAGCCATTTCCATCAAGTTCTTCATCATTGGGTCAACATGAGGGTTTTAGGAGGATTTAGACCACCTATAGGTGTTAATGATTATTCATAAAGGTTAATCCCTCAAATATAAAACTAATGCTAGGAAATTTAACTTATAACACCTCCCCATATTATACTAACATATTAGGACACCATGTAGAGGATGCACATGTCAAAAATCTCAAGAAAGTCTCTCTCAAGTTCATATCTCTTCATTCTATGAAGTCAAGAATCCTCAAAAGACATTTCATGCACTTTTATTCCACATACTAACCTGAATCTTCATCCAAACCTCTAATACATCATTACTCTCCTTTCCCAATCATCACTTGAGCCTCTTTTCTTTGAAACTTGCACATTGTGTCTCATTAGGCTTTACCTTCCTTAGCTTGCATGCACTTGAGACCACAAAACCAATGTTCACATAATTTGCCTTCATTCCTTGACTTATAACTATATATAAATACTAAATACAATTTTTTGTATCATGAACAAGACTTACATCATTGTAAAAGTCACCAATATTTCTCAAAATACTTTAATAGGCCACCTAAGGTCATAACGCTAATCCTTGTTATAAACTCTCAATGAATACTTGCTAATGTAGCTCACTCTTGAGATTCAATACTTCATACACATGCTCCAAAAGTACCATGCTCAATCTCAAAATCCTACTGACCTATATTATCTCTATCTTTTCTCTATAATGATATGGAACAAATCATCTTACAATACCTTCAAACATGTCATATCATTCTCCATTGATCAAAATAACTCAAACCATATGGATCACTTATCAAGAACACAAGGCCTTCTTGTCACTTCGTGATATCATCCTTCATCAATCACCATTTTATCATTACCTTTGACATCAATAACAATAATTTTTTCAACAATCTCCCCCTTTGTCATTGATGGAAACCTTTTTTTATCCTTGTCCCCTTTGCCATTATTGACAAAGTGGACTCAACCAAAACTAAGCTCCCCCTAACATCATTTATGCATTCAAATATAATTTTATATGATCAAGATAATTTCTTTCCTTATTTTTATTTTACTGGGTAGCTTATATTTATATTCTTACTAGCTCTTTCTTACCTAATCCTTAGACTTGTTTACTTGCAGAGCTTACAAGATCCCCCTATGTCCATACATGAAGATTTGATACATTTTCAAAAATATGACTTCACTTGATCAAGTCATCATATCAACTTTTATGACTTCTCTCTTGAGGTTACATCTATAGTATACTTCTCCATCAAGACTTAAGCTTAAAGCTGGAACATCTTACATATGTCCCCCCCCCCACATCATACACATATCTTCAAGCCTCTCAAACTATTTGAGTTAGCTCCCCCAAATTCCATGCTCCATTTTAAGAAAATCATCTTCAACAAGTCTCCTTAATGAATCAAAAAATAGAATTAATGTCCCATACTACCCTCATACCTCTAATTTCCTCAAACCACCATGGCTCAAATCACTACAAAGCTTCTTCTTAGTAACACAGGCATACACTAGGTCTGAGAGACATTATGCACTATGACAGAGCTTTGATCAATCTTTTGTCTCCTTTATGAGATGCCAATAGGTATCATGTATATGATAATTGATCCACCATGACCTAAAGGTCATTTCCAAATTCTAAGAACAACAAAATCTTCATGACATGCTTCAAAGATCACTCAAAGACCAACTCAGTGCATATACATTCAATACCCTATTTTATACATTCAAACCTAATTGACATCTTCAAAGTATTATGGACATCTTCATGTCAACTTCTTATATAAATACAATACCTTGGAACATATGAACAACAACATTACTTATACTAGCATTGGTCTTCAAGACCAATCAACAACTCTTCATACCCCTGATCTATCTTTGACTTCTAAGGCACCATCTGAGCTCATACAAATGCATCATAAGTATGTATACAACTAAACCAAACTTTTCACAAACCTAACCTAGTCATTAAGAATCACAAGTCATTATAAAGACATTAACATCAAGAACAACCACCTTAGTATTTACAAAAATCAAACCATCAATATATTATCTTTCATTATTTGAGCTTGTTTACCACATTAAATACCAAATTGACCCTTCATATAGTACCTATAGGTGTCTCATGACCTTGAGGTCATCTCAAAACTCTTATATCAAAAACCTTGACTGACCAAAGTTAATAAATAACTTACCAAGCAAACTTTGTCTTCATAATATTGTGAACTCCTTCATGGCTTTTGTATGACATGCTATAGCTATCTAGCTTCTTTGTGCTAGTCATCTTTCTCTCTACCCTTATCTCAACTTCAGCCATAAAACTCCCTTAGAGACTTCCAAAGGTAGGAATCTTATACAATCCCTAACCTAGATGTTCACATGCTACCTTTGTATGTGATTTTTCACTTTGATCCATTGTGACTTCATCCTCAACCTTGGTATTTATGGCACTCCTTTTTAACAAATTAATCTTGTCCATAACTCTTGATATTCCACTATCTATATGCTTCAAGTTTTCATTGTGAATGATGTTTTGAGAGAACATAGACATACCTTCTTTGGTTTTATTATCTTAAACCTTAGGGTCTACCTTCTTGACCCACTTCATAGATGTCATTTTGACTTGACTAACCCTTGTAATATGTCCTTTTGACTTGGCATACCCTTGTAATATGTCCTTATTGAATAAATAACACACAATTCTATTTATTTTTCTCCATGAATATATATATATATGTATATATATATATATATATATATACATATATATATATATATACATATATATGTATATATATATACATATATATACATATATATATGTATATATATACATATATATATATATATACATATACATATATATATACATACACACACACATATATATACATACATATATATGTGTATATATATATACATATATGTATATACATATATAAGTGTGTGTGTGTGTATATACATATATATATACATACATACATATATATATATACATACATATTATTTATATATATATATATATATATATAGTTCATTACCCTATTCCCATATTGATTACATGAAAATAAATAACCCTTGAAAGCATTCACATACCTTGTTCCCTAATAACTGAATGAAGTACCTCTTCCTTAAATAACTCTTGAGGGAATTATGTTCTTCTTGAATTGATGATGGTTACCTTGATCTTTATAATTTGAATATTTTACACATGTGTGAATTTTATCCATACTATCTCTTCTTGATGGCTCATAGCTCTTATCAACTTTATTTGAAGTAATCTCATCTAATTTTGTTCTTAATGACTCCATCTCCTTTCTAATCTTAGTATACTCATCCTCCTTGACCTTGAGATCTATAGATATTCTCTAAAATTGAGTATTTAACTTTTCAAAAACCTTTTCATGTTCAATGTATTTGAAAATTAACCTTTCTTTGAGACTATTGACTAGTTCCTTATGGATTTTGACCAAAGTCCTTAACATCAGGTTCTCATTCCTTTGGAGAACCAATTCTTTCATGACATTTACTTTATCCTCTTTTTTATCTGAATCTTCATATTTTACAAGATGCTCTCCCTTTTACCTACCTTCATTTTTCTCACGATTAATACACTTATTATCACTTTTAGACATATTTCAACCATTTTCATCATAGGATCTACTATCCTTCAATCTCTTCTTGTTCTTGGATGAGTCTTTCTTTCTTGAATGAATCCTTCTAGTTTTATGATTAGCCATACTTGAGCACTTAGGATCTTCCCTTGAATATGTTAGACCTTCTCCAAATGACTTAGATCTAATACCAATTATTATAGGTATAATCACTAAGTGGGGGAGTAATCAATGATTCAAATAATAAAATTTATCATTCACTTCCATTCACTATTCAATCATACATCAACTTGATCTATAAATAACATCATGAAAGCACATGCATACAAAGCTTGACACAAGAGCATACATCACATGAACATAAAATCTATGTGGGAAACCCTCATGGGGGATCAAAGCCATTGATACATATATTGGAATAATTATCTTATAAGTATGAATCAAAAAAATTCTAAGCACCAACACAACAAGGATCACCAACCCCTCAAATTCACTAAGCACCCACTTCGTTTTAGAAATCACCAACTTGCTAGGAGGCACCAACTCCCTTGTTGATCAAGAACACACTAAATCAAAACTTAGGAAAACTCCACCTTAATCTTTTTTTCTTCACATAACTAATATTGGACTCATTTTTCTTGGACACACTAAAATATGCCTCTAAATAGATCTCTTTATCCTTCGCTTCACTAGGTCTCTTATTTAGATATAATAGAACACTTATAATTGATCTTATCAAATTAATCTATTATATAAACTTCATAGATAATTATTTATACTCTTTTGATGACCAAAAATTTCTAATTTCTCTCTAAAATATGTCTTCTCATATGCCTATATCTCACACACACACACACACAAATCTAGATCTTTGTACACTTAGGTCTCTTCAAAATTGAATTACTATCAACACACCTGTAAACATAATCATACCTTCTTTATGAATAATTAATTATATTTTAACTATGCTTTTGCATCCTCTCAACACTTATATTATTATCTACTCCTTTAGCTTGATATTCAACACAATAACCACCACAAGAATGCAAGTTTTACTAGGTCTTGCTTATATACAAGTCTTCTTCTCAACCCTCTCTTGGTCAATTAAATAACTTAAAATAAATAAAAATATATTGTAATAGTATTTATAACCTCTCAAATACAATTTAAAATCATAATCAACATTTATTTTAGACTTAAGCCTCTCTAATAGGTCTTATCCACCCTTTAGGCTCTTGAAGACCTATTAGCACTAGGTCTCTTACTTTCTCACTTGAACTTGAACTACATGGGCCCAAAAAGACCTCAACCAATACTTGAACAAGAGTTCCATCATGTATTATATATTCTCAAAAATATATAAAACATTTCATGTCATTTTTTTACCTTATGAAACCTCTTTGAGCCCTCAATCCTTTAATAGGTCCCATGAAGACCTAATTCACCTTCACAAAATAGTTTGAGCCACTATGGCATAGATGGCCCTCACCAAAGACTCAAAACATTTCAAATAGTTTACCTATGTACTTTATGCTCATCCTCCAATATTAATAAACATCAAAACATTCACTTATAACCAAAAACCCTCCATTAGGCCTTAAAGACCTATTAGGCCTAATTGGCCCAGAAACATTGTCTTCACAAATGAGGCTCAAACTAATTTCATATAAATTTTAAAATAAAAATACACATATGGATGGAAATATCAAGACCTCAATAACATCATCCAATCTATAAGACACCTTCATTCAGCCTCTAAAGTCTCAGGAACACTACTACAAGAAGCCTACTCAATAATGTTAGTTAGCCTCAAAACTTAGTCAAAATAAATTTGACCTAAAGCACTTATGCAAACACTTCCCATGATAATTTATGCATTTTATACATCTCATGACACCCTTATAACATTATCCAATCTAAAATTCACTAGGTCATTAAGAAAAATAGTGATCTTGTTGATCAATCCATGGCACTATCTCTCTTAGTTCATGAAATCAACTCTGAGTCAATATATTGGCCACCCTTACAAGATTAAAAACCAATTAAAACATATGTATAGATGATAAAATTATTATACCACATCTTCACATTCATTTATTTATCCCTAAATAATGATTTTTCATCTCAAAATACATTTTTCACTTGATTGGTTTTTCTTCACTATTTTCACCATTACCCTTGCTACCAAATAGCAAACTTGGTTTCTCAAAAAGATTGACATAGAAGATATTTATTTCTCAAAATAATTCATGTACTTTTAGAATAATTCCTAACCTTCAATATTTATCCACTTTCATAGTTTGACTAGGTCAACATTGACTGCTACAACAAACTTTATGTAAACAACACCTTTTTGTAGGTTACACTTATAGTCATGACAAACCAATTCCACTTCTAGGTGCTTGAGAGAGTTGTCTACAAGATCCAAACATCACACTAGATTATCCAAACAATTATGATCCATTTCCATCAATTTCTTCATCATAGGGTCAACATGAGGGTTTTCGGAGGATTTAGACCACCTACAAGTGTTAACAATTATTCATAAAGGTTAATCCCTCAAATGTAAAACTAAATGTTGAACACACCTATCTACTGAGAGGGGGGTGAATAAGAATATCTCAAAAACTAGATTACTTACAAATTTCAAGATGAATGTCAAACAAATGAAATAATTCATAAATAAATCAAAGAGAGATAGCTCATGCATAGAAGCACAACACATAACACATGATTTATATGTGGAAACCCAAAGGGAAAAACCATGATGAGAATGCTACTAGAAACTATTTTTCTAATCTATCCTCACAAAATTTGTCTCACTAATTGAACCTCACTAGTTACATTTAAGGACACCCATCCCAAGGAGACACTAATCCCCTATTTTAAGATCACAAACTCTAAGAAATTACTCACTCCCTATTTGAGCACCAACCTAGTTTAATCTGATGGCACCAACCAATTAAACATTTATAATTCAAATTAATTACTTATATTCACAACAAAATCCAAATCTCTATTCGTTGTTTCATGTCTAGTCTACAACTACTTATTTCTCATTCAAAAAACTCTTGTGTGATATTCACTCTTTATGCACCCTTTCTCTATCTCTAAACTTATATTCTCAAATTATACCATCATACCTCCATGCTCATATGAGTCTCATATATTTGTTTCTACAACTTGACTCTTCTTATTCCAAAATGAAAATAACTATTTGTCTTTCTTTCTCTTCATCTCTTTAGAATTTTTCATCAATCAATCTTGATTACAACATTTGAAATATATATGACTTTAGAAGAATAACCATTTTTACAAGAAGAACTAATTCATTTCCTTCACTCATCACACCAAACTTTTGTAACTGACTTACTTTATTAGGTTCTTGAAGATGCATGACTTATCCTTAAGAAAATCACCTTTTGTCAAGTTTTTGACAATGCATTAATTTATTAGGTTCTTGAAGATGCATGACTCACTCTTTAATTAGCACTCCTTTTTTTGGGTCTTCAAATATGCATTACTTCATTGGGTTCCTGAAGATGCATTACTTGAAACTAGCTTGATCATTAAACTTCAACACTTTAGCTTCATCTCATTTTCTTCAGCATTTATGTTTTATTTCCACTTCATTGATCTATTCAAACTTGATCTATCCTTAACCTACCTTGACCCTTTAAAAATGCCCTACACAACTTCACACTTACCCTTTGGCAAAGTTTCAAGTGACCTTTCTTCTTTGGATAAATTATTGTGGGTTTTTTGTCAAGGGATCTTTAGGACAATTTATTTGAAAGAATTTTTGTAGACAATTTCCCCAAAATAATTGTTACAGATAATTTCCCCAAAAGAATTGTTGTAGACAATTTCCCCAAAAGAATTATTGTAGACAATTTCCCTGAAAGAATTGTTGCAGACAATTTCCCTAAAAGAATTATTCAAGTACCTTTTAGCTTTTTTTTTAAAGGTCCACAAACCCTTCAACCTTTTTGAAAATATCTCTTCAACATTTTTTCAAGTGTCTACATATCCTTGATAAATTTTTTGAAAGAATTCATCAAAGTCTTCTTCCCAAAAATGTCCTTCAGAACTACTACAACATACCCTTTGGAAATTTTATTTTTGCTCACTTGTCCTTCGGCACTTTGAAAATGTACCCTTCAAAACTTTTATTTTGGATCATTTTTTCCTTTTAATTTTTCAAATGATCCCTTCGAAATCTTTGAATAGTCCACTTGCCCTTTGGACTTTTTACAAGGTACCCTTCAAGACTTCTGCAAGAGTCCACTTGCCCTTTAGAAATGTTTTCACAGACATTTTGTCTGATAGAGACTTTATCCATTTTTTAAAAAGAATTATCCACTATGGGTTCTTCCAAAAGCTTTATTTATAAAAATGAAAGAAGTAAAGACATCCTAAAAACTTGATCAACTCCACTAGATAAATTTAGATTCTTTACACTCCTTGAATTATAAAGCATGAAAGAAGTTAATTCACTTGATAAACTTGATTCACTCTAACTTCACCCAGTCAAGTTCTCTACATTGATGTTCTCCTAAAACTTTATAAGTTGAATAAAATAGAGTTCACATGCCTGATTTACATTGTCTTGACCTAGTCGAGTTCTCTGCATTGCTTTAGTTATGAAATTTTATAAGTAGAATCACATGAAGTTCCCAAACCCAAATTACTCCATCCTGACCTAATTGGGTTCTTGAACCTACTTTACTCATAAAAAATTATAATTATAATCACATTGAGCTCACAAAATGATTCATGATGTCTTGACCTATTCAGGTTCTCAAACCAGCTTTACTTATAAACCTTTATAAGTAGAAGTACATGAATTCCACAAAACCAAAATACTCCACAAGTACATAGACTTAACAAACCCAAATTACTCTATAAATGCAAAATATTATTAAGTTCATCATCACTATGTCTTTATCATTACTGTTTGTATATTTGACATCAATAACAACTCATGACACTCTCAAATTTCTAATAATCTCCCCCTTTGGCATTGATGGCAAAAATCTATGAAAGACTAGACAATCCCCCTTGCTTTACTTATTTGCCCTATTTTACATCTTTGTCTTTCTCTTTTATCACCCTTTGAAATCAATGACAAAGCATCTCATACCAATATGTCAACTAGCCTCCCTTGAAGTACACTTGTTCAGGTACTTCACTTTTTCTAATCCTTAGACCTGTCATATTAGAACAAGATAAGAGTAGCTCCCCCATATGCCATAATAAATTTGCCCAAACTCTTCTATTAGGAGTTAGTGATATTCATTTTATATTCCCCTTGGAACTATGCTTGTTCACTAGGAACTAGTGATGTGGTGTAGGAGCTACCACTCCCAACCATTGTCTCAAATATTCAAATCGGTCCTTAGGCAAAGGTTTAGTAAATATATTCATAATTTGGTATTTTATTATAACATATTCCATTGTGACTTCTTGAACATTTTTGGGTGAATATTTTATTGTCAACTAACTGAAGACAAAATGGGTATATCAACCACAGCGTAATGAGATAAATCTCTCCTCTCAGTAAGGGGAGGTTCCCTATAAACTACTATAGAATAATATACACTAAAAATAACCTCAGGGGTGAAATCATACTATCCATTTCTCTTTTTTTATAAATAATATCCACAAAGTAAAGGAAAATCCCTGGGAAATAATTGAATGAATTTTTCTTCTTTCAGAAATGATGTTCAAAAAACCAAAGGAAAACTTCCTAGGTAGTGACTGAATCTAGAAGAAACCCACAAAAGCACAAAGTCTTTCATCACTTCTCTTATCGATTTAGGACTAGGATCAAAGTAGAATGAAGTGTATCCCAAAGTCTCCACTAAAAACTACAATAGAGTATAAGATCACAAAGGATAAAATTAGTTCAAAGCCTTTCTAATACCCTTCTCACTAAAACATAAAAACACAAATTAAAGGAAATTATAGTAGCACAAAGTCTCCATAATTAACTTTAAAACATATCCCAGATAATTTCCATGCACTCTACTTGTTTAATCAAATAGATGAGATAATATTTAAGAAAAAGACATAAGAACAATTTTGTAAACAATACAAGTTATTCCAACATAAAGTTTGAAAAGTCAATCACTTTCTCATTCATTCAATAAAATATGATTTACAATCTAAGCTCAAAGTCTCAAAAGTCATCTCAATTTGGGTAGAGTTTTGCTTCTTATCACTAAAAATATCCCCATTTACAAAAGAGGATCTCCTTATTTATAGGGAGAGACCTTAAGGATTTAGAAAAGACTTAGCTATTTTGACCTAGTCAAAGATAGGAGTCTTTATTGACTTTGGACTTTCCATATTTTTACATGTAATTACACATGACAAAAATACATGTGTAAATTTCCAAAGAAGTTACAAAAGTGCATTAAAAAAAATGAAATTAAATCAAAGAAAAATTTATTCAATTTGTATCCCCAGTCCTCATGTGAGCATCGTACATGGCGATAGTTTCTTGCATCCCGATGCTATCTAGAGTAACAGTGTTCTTGAAAATCCCCTTAGCTTTGACTATGGCATATGTCACTATTGTAACTGATTTTGCATGATTATTTAACATAGTTTTTAAATTATATAAAGTTAACTAATTATCTAGAATGTTATCCATAGAGGCTACTAAGAATGCTCTTTCCTTGAATTATTTTTAGAGCATACCTTTAAATTCCTAAATCATTTCTTCTATCAAAACAAATTGGTTATCTTGAGAGGTAAGTTTGCAAGGTAGCTCTTCCAACTTGTGCAACAGACTGATATCACATTATTCACCTAAGTTTCTTGAAGATTTGAGGTCACTGATCAATTCCTTAAGCACCCAATTCCTATATATCAATGCTTGTTTAGTTTTAGTGTAAGAGTTTCTATCGACAATGATGCCAATTGATATTAGAGTGCTTATATTCAAATGTTTCATATCCATCCATTTGTCAAAAAAAAATTCCATGCTTTTAATATCTTGAGAAATGATATTGATAAGATCATCTAGTTCTACTCTTACTTTCTTCATCTCACCCATTTTCTTAGACAACTCTATGAACAAGGAAATTCCTTGAGTATGCATCTTGTCCAAGTAATCTTCAAGTACTTTTCCCTTGAGATAGGTCCTTTTTACTTTCTAAATCATGGGGTCATCTATGGAGATATCCTCTAAAGTCACTATTTTTGGAGTGAAATTAATTCTCCTTATCAATGTAGTCAATTATTTAACCATTACTTTATAATGATCCTTAATCTCTTTCTCTTTGTCAAATTTCTAAATCATAATGTCCATGGTCGATTGCAAATCACTCTTAACACCTTCATGAGTTATTTTACCTAACTCAACTCGAGAGATAGAGTAGTCATTTATATCAATATTTTCAAGTGTTACATCTTGTGGAGGTTTTTCTATTTCCAAAAATTTGTGACCTTTATCCCCAATCATCTTTGAAAGAATATTTGGCTTCTTGGGAGTTTTGACTTTTACTAGCACCATTTTATTGAAATCAAAGTCATCTGGGGAGATGACCTTATTTTTTATTTTGGGTTTATAAGCTTACAACCAAGGTGGGAGTGAAATGACACTTATATTAGTATCATTCTCCATTATTGGTGTTACTAGAGTCTCACTTACACTGGTGGTCGAAACAATGGGTGGAGTATTAGTAAGAACTACACCTTCTACTAAATGATCAAAAGTAGAACTATCTCTGATATCAAAAGATGGAGATGACAAACTAAGAATTGACCCTAAGGAATGAATAATATCTCTAGAAGTTCTTTGAGGGTCATCAAAAATAATTTTAGAAGGAGAGACTGCTCTAGAAGAGGGAACACTGATTGGAGAAATAGGTGAAGGAGTTATGATAGGTGTGTTAGGCAAGGAAGAAAAAATTCATGTTTCTGGCTGCACACCCTCTCACAGAGATAGAGTTTCCTTTTCTTGTTGATGTATGGGCCTATCATCAGTCTCCATTTGCTCCATTATTGATTCTTCAGCACTTTGCATCTAAACCTCCATATCTGTTATTTCTAGCTCTTTTTCTATAACTTTTGACTTCTTCATCACAAAGATGATCTTAGGCTTATGTGGCCTAGAAGAAGGAACATCACTTTCATTCTTCATCCTATTTTCTACTCTTCTCCTTATTTCCTCTTGAAATTTAGCTTCTGATCCTATGATGAACTCTTTCAGGGTGATTCCCTTATTCACTAACCAATCATTGGTGTTTTCTAATATTGGTTTGAATCTTTTCCTTAAATAAGTCAACTCCTTTTGTAACCATTGGATTGGGGGAAGAGTGGCATTGGTGACCTGTTTAGCATGGTATCTATCATTGATCAAATCACCGCTATCCACTAGACTTTCAGGGATATCAATGAGTCCTAGATATTTTATCTACTCAAGATACAATCTACTATAGTCCATCTTTTTTATGTCTTCTGTTGTCCTCAAATCAACCCAAACATCTTCGATCACAGGCTCATAAAACTAGGTCTTCCTCCTAATTATATCTTTTACACCTCTATAGTCAAAATTTAGTCTCCTTTTGAAATGCTTCATGGTTACAATTTGCATTTCAATTTCCATAACTCTAGCTTTTACAGTGATCAACACTAAGAACCTGCCAATTTCAATTAAGAACCTAAAATTGGGTTTTTTGAGTTCCATCTGCTTATTATGTATGACAATAATTTACCTGCATAGCTCCATCAAGACCAATTTATTTGAAGGGAATATTGGGAGCATATAAGGATGACCTTGGAAAAAGCCAACCCACATGTAAGAAAAAAGATGGGAATTACAAGAACATACATCTAAAGTCATTCACAACTATCCAGGCTTTGTCTGATACTCTTTTTTGTTCTAATTGGGATCAAAGAGACATAAAAATAATACAAAGAAAGCATCATTTACTCTCCTAAAATGATGGATAGAACCCTTCTACATCAACTGAGAGTAATATTGATACACTGGGGTTACCCTCTCGATCTCCTTCTAATGTTAAACTTCGGAAGGTTCTCATTGACACTGCAATATATACTAGGTATGAAGTCATGTAAAATTTAGAGGTAGTGGATACTTTCATCAATTGCTCATGCAGAGAATTACTGATTTGTTCTCCCCAAAAAATGATTTGTTTGCCTTGGAGAATAATTTTAATGAAGGGGTACATCCATTTGTGAAATAGTGAGGAAGAAGATAAACCTCTTACCCTACTGAGAAGAGTAATTAGGTCACTGACTTTTATAAAGTCACTTTTTGGAAAACTCTATGGCCACCTTAACAAGTTCACCCTTAGAGTATTGAGCCGTATATTATTGATTACTTTCTTCACTCTTTCAGGATCTTTGTCATATTCCCTTTGTACTTTAATGAAATCAAGCTTTAATACTTCTGTGTTAAGAGGACACATGAACACTTTGTTGATGAACTTAGGGTCTAGTCTAATCACCACATTACCACCAGTGTCTAACATAGCCCTGGTATCCTTATTGTAGAACTGAGCACACTGGAGAATGAACTCTAGGTTGTGATCCACTATAGGAAAAGAAGATACCAGATGAATATTGCTCTCAATTATCTTCTTCATTTCATGGCTAGGATTGCTTGATCTAGTTCTTTCCATGAACTCAGCCATATCCACATGACCAATCTTTGTATCTCTAATGTCACCAAAATTAGAAGTAACTAAAGTGATTGGAAAAACACCTTGATACTTGTACTTCATTATCTTTGACTTATTCAGAGAAACCTTAGTCATCTAGAAGAGCTTTTGTTAAAAGGGCATCGATGAAAGACCTTTGAGAGAAATTGCAACAAGAATTATGATCATGCAATCAGGGGAAATATTGACAATCTGGGAAAACTACATGTTGATGATCATGACCATGGGAATGCACTTGAAATGGATAAAGTGCGAGCAGGCTAGAAAGTCAAAGGAAAGTGGGCTTAGAAAAGTGAAAATTTGAAATTTCCTAGAGTTAAGATTTTTAAGAAAATGTATGTAGGGGCGGCAAAAATTACTGCCCTTGCATATGGAGGCAGTGTTGGGTTATGCATAGGCGATAATTTTTGCCACCCTTGCATGCTAACTTTGTGCAAGGGTGACAAAAATTATTGCCTATGCATAAAGGGTGAAAAACATGTGTAAAGACAGCTAATTTTTGCTGCCCTTACACAAATGGTAATGGATTTGTGTAATGATGGTGAAAATCACTACCCTTACACAAGTTAATTTAGTTTCATGTAAAGGTGGAGAAAATTCCAACCATTTCACATATGGTAATGGATTTGGGTATTTTGGGTTTTTAGGACTTTCCCCCTTTGAGGAGGAGAGGGAGGAGGAAAAAGAAGAAATATAAAACCTTAAAAGGAAAAAACAAGGGAAAAAATTAAAACATAAAGAAAAGAGAAAGAACAAAAATGAAAACCTAGAAACAAAAGAGGGAAGAAAACTAAACTTACCTGGTAAATCAAAATCCTACACTTAAAGCTAGAAAAATTGAAATCCCACTCATTCACACAATCGACTGGTTATAGGAAAGAGGAAAAAACAACTTAGAACAATCCAAATGAGGCACAAATTGGCATTAAAAGGGTTAAAACTGATGTCAACTACTCAGCATGCATGGTCATAAATTCCATGCACAAAAACTAAGGTCATGGAAGGGCAGTGATTTTTTCTACCTCTGCATGATGATGCACAAAAAATCTAAGGGTAGTGAAAATCACTGCTCCTGCATGAAAGGGCTAAAAATGCAAGGGCAGTGATTTTCATCACTCCTACATGGAGAGATGTAAAGGTAGTGAAAATCACTGCCTTTACATGGAAAAAAAAAAAACATGCAATGGTGGAAAAAAATACTAACCTTGCATGTAAATAAAAATAACACTAACTCCTTGAAATTTATCAAAGTTTTGATGTTCTGATCACATCAAGACCATAACAAATTTCATGTTTTTTGAGAAATCATGACGAGGTAAGGTCAAGAAATTTTCAAGGATGCTAGTCGACTATACTTGAGAACAAGAGAAACTTATCTCAAACAATGAGCTTAGAGTGAAGAACATGAAATGGAAAAGTTTTGTATGGGTTGTCTATCAAAATAAGTGTAGCTGATTTTGAGAACAATAGCTGGCTCCAGCTAGGGAACTTCCATCGATTGAACTTTAAAATGATTGAAGGGAGTAGAATCCAGTCTCTAAGTGCCTTTATCCATGTCATTGGGCCATGGAGTCAAGCTATCAAAAATAAAAAGACACACAAAACCAAACAAAAATCAATAAACATAAGACTAAACAAATGTACAAATGAACTCATCTGATACTTCAAGGATTGAAGTGCTTTAGATGTTGCCAACTATGAGGCAGTAAAAATGGTGTTTCATCTTGATATTCTAGTAAGAAGCTATTTTCACCACAAATCTGATGAATGGTAAATAGACCTCTCCACAAGGAATCAAATTTTCCATGCATTCCTTTTGGTTCTCTCCTCTTATCTCACAACAAGACTTGATCTCCAATCTGAAAATCATGAATCCTTGCTCTCTTATCGAAGAGTTTCTTTACTTGATTTTGATGTGTATTAATACGGTCCACTACCATAGTTCATTCTTCATCTAGTTTAGTTAGTCACATGATCCTTTTATCAATAGAATTTTTGAAAGTTTAATCTTCAACTGTCTTTGCCAACTTCAATGCTAGTAGTTCTAGGGTGATTGGTATCTCCGCATTCAAACCATACAGAAGCTAAAATGGTGACATACCAATTTCCCTCTTGGGTGTAATCCTATCTACCCACAAAGCATCAAACAATGCTTTATGCCAAGTTCTCTAATTATCATCTACCATTTTCCTAATAATAGTAACCAAATTCTTGTAACTTGATTCTCCTTAACCATTTCCTTGTAGATAATAGTTAGAGGAGTGGGAAAGAATAATCATGTAATTGTAGCAAAACTTAGTAACCTCATGAGAAGAGAAATAAGTATAATTATCTATTACAATCTTAGTTGGGACCCCAAATTGGGAAATAATATTTTCTTTAAGGAAATTGCATACCACTTCTGAAGTAGCATGCTTAGTTGGAATGGCTTCCACCCACTTAGTAAAATAGTCTATCGTGGTAAGAACATACTCATGTCCAACACTTGAGGATGAGTTCATGGTACCAATGAAGTCAATACCCCATTGTTGAAAAGGTTCTTCAATTACCATTGGCTTGAGAGGTAATGTAGTCAATTTAGGTTTTCCAACAAATTGTTGACACAACTCACATCAATGTACCCAAATGTACTCATCTTGAAATAGTGTAGGCCAATAGTATCTAGCTCATAGAATCTGGTGAGCCATTACTGGTGAATAAAAATGTCCTCTATAATCCAAATTATGGAAGGACTCCAAAATTTTACTTTATTACACCTTATCAATGCAATGAAGAAATACTCCATCAAGACTTTTTTTGTGCAAACCATTGTCCCATAAGACATAGTTAGCAGCCTTCAACTTAACATTCCTTTTTTCTTTGTAGGATAGATGGGTGGGACATTCACCATAGGTTAAAAAATGAGTGATATTGAAATACCACTCATCAGTAGTAGTGATGAAGAGAAATGTAGGCACATCTCCAACCTTTGTTTCTTCATGTTTTGTTTCCTTTGGTATGTTATCAACAATTAATTGGCAGAGACCTTTTCTCCATACAAGCTTAGTAGGATTGATATCAAGATCAAACTCTTAAATTTTAGCAATCTAATTACCCCTTTTAGCACCAAACTCCTGTTGAGTTAGAATGGAATTCACTATTGTATTAGGCACCAAAATAATAGTATGTGAATTTAGGGTATAGAATCTAAAATGCTTTACTGCCTTAACCACAACATAAGCATGCTTCTCAATGTTTGAATATTTCAATTCATGATATTTGATAGGACAACTCATAAATGATATGGGATATTTCACACTTTCTTTATTTTGTTGGACCAAGATGGCTGAAAGTGTATGTTCAGAAGCATAGTTGTATAATATGAAGTCTTTGGTATAATCCAGACAAACTAGGATTGGGGCATGGGTAATTGCTTTCTTGATATCTTCAAATGCTAACTTGCCTTCTGTAGTCTAATAAAAATTAGCTTTAACCTTCATCATGTCAACAATGTGTCGAATCTTCTCTACAAATTTTGAAATAAATCTTTGTAGAAAATTCACCTTTCCAAAGAAAGAGTGAACTGTAGTCTTACTAGCAGGAACAGTAAGATTTTGGATAGATTTGACTCTTTTTGAGTCAATTTTTATGCTTTCTTGGGATATGGTATGACCAAGAAGTTTACCTTTTGTAACCCCAAAAACTAACTTCTTGGGATTAAGAGAAATACCATTTTGCTGACAACATTCTAGCACTTGTTGTAAATGATGCACATGATCAGGATGATGTTTGGAAAAAATGGTCAAGTCATCAAGATATACCACAATAAACTTCCCTATTTCATCTCTAAAGGTAATATCTATTGCTCTTTGGAAGGTGGTGCTAGCATTGATTAGACCAAAAGGAATTCTGTGATATACAAAAGTGCCCCACAGTGTAGTGAAAGTGGTTTTATGTTGGTCTACTTTATTGACTTCCACTTTATTATACCTAAAAAAACCATCTAACATTGATAACATTTCTAAACCAGTCATTGTTTGTAACACTTGATCCATGATGGGTAAGGGGTAGTTATCCTTTAGAGAAGATTAATTTAAATTTTTGAAATAAATACAGATACAAATTTCTCCATTATTTTTTCTCACCAGAACTATGTTCACAATCCAGGTGGAATGATGAATTGGAAAAATAATTCTTGCATTCAACATCTTCTAGATCTCATAAAGGATAGTACTTGATATTTTGGGGTTGTATTGCCTTTGCTTCTACTTGTGAGGTAATGACCCAACTTTAAGAGGAATTCATGCCAAATTTCTTCAAGCCCAAGAGATTTCAAATCATCATAAGCATATGCCAAAACATCAATTTAATGGAAAAGAAGAGTAACAAATTCAATTTTTTCACCAAGAGTGCAACAATTCCCAATGTTGACCATTTTGGGATTTTCTATTGTACTCAATTTTACTTGATCAAACTCCTTGGAGGAACTTGAATCCATTTGTTGTTGCTTGACATACCTATCATGCTTATCAAATAAATTTCCAAGAGAAACTAAACCTTTTGGAATTTTATTCCTCTTGACTTGAAGAAACTCTTAACCAATTTTTGAATCTATTTTGAGAACCGATTCCCATGGTGGAGATTCGCTACATTCAAAATAAAGCCCATCAAAGCTGTCCACCTTTTCTAAAAAAGAAATGATTTGATTGTCATCATTACACCCTTGCCAATGATTAGCATTATCAGGTACACTTAGTCAAAAGACCAGCTCAATAGTGTACTTATTTCCTTTAAAATCATTATGGGGAATCATGAGGGTTGCAGAGACAGCCAATGAATCTACATGATCATTAAATTCTCTTGACATAGCAAAAATATTGAAAACATCAAAAATTTCAATGTAATCCCATACAAGATTGTGATAATGTTTTAATCTTTCATTTTTAGTTTGGTATAGATTCTTTACCTGACAAACCATCAGTTTGACATCTCCCCAAGCATGAAGAATCTTAATACCTTTAGCATGAGTAGCTTTCAATCTAAGCAACAAAGATTCATACTCGGTGGTGTTGTTGGTATTGTTGAACTATAACTTATATGAATAAGGAAAAATTTCTCCTTGAGAGGATATCAAAACAATTCTGGCTCTAGAACTGGTAGAATAGCAACTGCCATCAAATTCTAAAATCTAAACATCATTAGAATTTGATCTTCTCAAAGATTTCTCTTCGTTAGTGCGGGAAGATCCTTTTTTGCCTAAACTTTAACTTAATAATTCTTCTAATTTTCTATTTGAATTTTTTTATTTTTCACCTAATGAACCTTCATCTGATGAGCAAAAAACATCTTCAATGGTCAAAAAATAATTACTCATTCCCAATGATTCAAACAAAATTTAAACTTTAGGGTCTGATGTTTGGGTTACAATATATTTTGACTCTTTTTTAGGAAGCAACTTTTGTATGACACCTTTAATAGGTATTATTGCTTCAGACATATCCATATTCAACTCTCCACCTACATCCTTGCAAAAGTTACATCTGAGAGAATGCCATAGGAAGCTGAAACATCAGCCACCAAGACTATCATTTTAATCTTTTTATTTGAAAAAGATGTGAATGCAAATTGGGCATCTTTGATTTGACCCAAGAGTGGTACTTTCTTGTTTTTCATGGAGAATCATCTCCCAAAAGTCTTAGTTAAGGTAATACCAAGAGAATTTGCTACCTTGGCAGGCATAACAATATCAGAAGCTCTAGAGTCTATTATACAGTTGCTCAACTTATGAAAATTTATTAACAAATAAATATAGAAATGTTCTATTTTTTGGGGGGAAATAAGAGGAGTCACGACAAGATTATTTTGGGTGGATTTGTTCTTTGAGGAGTCATGAGTCATATTTGAAAAGTATTGTCTTGTAGGGACATTTTTGTTTTTTATGTATTCAACTAACCTTTCAAACTGTTTAGGATTGGCTCACAAGTACTTAAATTTAGTCATTTGAATATTGGTCTTTTTAGCATGATTAATTATATCAAATAATTGAAATTAAATAGAAATAGAGGAAGTGATTACATCATCTTTATCTTTATTGGGTGTGGCACTAGTTTGAGGAATAGAAGCAGAAGGTACAAGATGGTTTGAGGTACTTACTTTCTTACTGATCACCAGGTCCTTTGATTGGAAAGGTAGTGAAGTCCCCTATTTAGCAATTGAAATTACTAGCTAAGTTTCTTCTCCTACTTTTCCCTTATCAGCTGGTTGAGTTGACTAGTTTTGGGACCTAGTAGAACTAGTGTATGATCCATCAAATACTTCTCCCTTTCTTCTAGCTTCATCTTGGTAATTCAGAAAACCAATGCTAGAGTCGCAAGCTAATTATTCTTCTCCTTATATTTTGATATTAGCATCATATTCTTGGTCTAACTTAGGTTGGAAATAGAAATCATGTTTAGCTTCATGATAACCAACTACTGAGTTAGCCAGTGCTTCTTTAATGGCAAGCTTCCCCTGTGCAGGAGGAAGGCAATCGAGTTACCCTTGGTTCCTAGTAGCATTTCTTTGATATGAATGGTTAGGGAATGTCTTCCTTGGTATATCCTAATAAGAAGGAGGAACATTCCTTGGGCCATTTGCCTTTTCAGAGCTAACAACTCATTTTTTAACTTTTGCACCATAGGATCTGTGGTACTTGTGGAAGAACTTTCAACAGATGAGGGAAATTTATTTTTATTAAAATATTTTCTAATCTTACTTGCTAGGATAAGATCATCTTTGACCTCAGTAGCCAAAATCTAAGTTGTAGAAAGATCTATAGGGCCAGCCCACCTCAATAGAAAACTTACTTTAGGAAGTTGAGAATTGATGAAAAAGCACTTAAGATTCTCTAGTGTTGGCTGAGCAATTATAATAATTTTGTTCCTTAGCTTATTAAATTTAGCAATGAAATCTCACATAGGTTCATCGGGTTCCTTCTTCATTTGTGTAAGCTAAGCCAACAAGGCATGTGCATCTTTAGTGGGTTTGAACCTAGCCTCAAACTTGGCCTTGAGAGTGTCTTAATTAGTTATAGTCTGAGCTTGAAGGTGATAAAAACCAATCCACAGTAGTGCCTTTCAAAGTTTTTACAAATAGTCTCACCACTATATCTTTATATTCAACACCTATCACACCACATGCTATGCAAAAATTAGTGATATACTCATCAAGATGAACTTTCTCATCACCATAGAATTTGGAAAAATTATTTCTTGAACTGCGAGGTAGTTCATGTAAACATGGGGTTAGATTGAGAGGACCAAAAGTGTTACCCTAAGGACCTTGGGATGCCATGATATGATGATTAAAAAGAGGGATAACAAACCTTTGTGGGGTAAGTATGGACAAAACTTTACTAGCACTAAAACTAGAATCTTCATCTGGTATTGGAGATCTAACATTGGTAGGAGGAAAACTCTTGGTACGCTAAAGGTGAGATGGTGGAGAAAAAATTTCAAAATTATTTTGTTGCACTAACTCAAATATAGTATCAACAATACCTTGAGCTCTCTAGCTTCACATATATGGTAGATCTGTCAGAGTTTAGAATGGAAAAAGAACTGGCAGTGCTTTAATTTGAATCTTGAGGCTTTAAAGTACACATTTGAATCCCCAGTAGAGTTGCCAAAAAAAATTTGGGTGAATATTTTTTTGTCAACTAACTAAAGACAAAATGGGTATATCAACCTCAGTGTAATGATATAAATCTCTCATATTAGCAAGGGGAGGTTCCCTATAAACTACTATAGAATAATATACATTGAAAATAAACTCAGGGGTGAAATCATACTATTTATTTCTCTTTTTTCATAAATGATATCCACAAAGTAAAGGAAAATGCCTGGGAAATAACTGAATGCATTTCTCTTTTTTCAGAAATGATGTTAAAAAAAACAAAGGAAAACTTCTCAAGTAGTGACTGAATCCAGTAGAAACCCATGAAAGCACAAAGTCTTTCATCACCCCTCTTATCAATTTAAGACTAATATCATAGCAGAATGAAGTGTAACCCAAAGTCTCCACCAAAAACTACAACAGAGTGTAAGATCACAAAGGATAAAAGTAGTTCAAAGCCTTTCTAATACCCTTCTCACTAAAATATAAAAACACAAATTAAAGGCAATTATAGCAACATAAAGTCTCCATAATTAACTTTAAAACATCTCCCAGATAATTTCCATGTACTCTACTTCTTTAATGAAATAGATGAGATAGTATTTAAGAAAAAGACATAAGAACAATTTTCTAAACAATACAAGTTATTACAATACAAAGTTTTAAAAGTCGTCGCCTTTTTCATTCATTCAAAAAAATATGATTTACAATTTGAACTCAAAGTCTCAAAAGGCATCTCAATTTGGGTAGAGTTTTGCTTCTTATCACTAAAAAGATCCCCATTTACAAAAGAGGCTCTCCTTATTTATAGGGAGAGACCTTAAGGATTTAGAAAAGACTTAAATATTTTGACGTAGTCAAAGATAGGAGTCTTTGTTGACTTTGGAATTTCCATATTTTTACATGTAATTACACATGACAAAAATACATGTGCAAATGTCTAAAGTAGTTACAAAAGTGCATTTAAAAAGAATGGAAATTAAATTAAAAAACATTGATTCAATTTGTATCCCTAATCTTTTTCATGTGAGCATCGTACATGGCGATAGTTGCTTGCATCTCAATGCTATTTAGAGTAACAATATTCTTAAAAATCACCTTAGCTCTAACTATGGCATCTTTCACTACTGTAACTAATTTTGCATGATTAGTTAACCTGATTTTTAGATTATCTAGAGTTAACTAATTATCCATAATGTTATCCATAAAGGCTATTGAGAATGATCTTTTTTTGAGTTCTTTTCAGAGCATACCTTCAAATTCTTGAATCATTTCTTCTATCAAAATGAATTGGTTATCTTGAGAGGTAAGTTTGTAAGGTAGCTCCTCCAACTTGTGCAATAGACTGATATCACTTTGTTCACCAAGGTCTCTTGAAGATTTGAGGTCGCTGATCAATTCCTTAAGCACCCAACTCCTATATATCAATGTTTCTTTAGTTTTAGTGTAAGAGTCTCTATCAGCAATGATGTCAATTGATATTAGAGTGATTATTTTCAAATTTTTCATATCCATCCATTTGTCAAGATATTTTTCCATGCTTCCAATATATTGAGAAATGATATTAATAGGATCATCTGGTTTTGCTCTTACATTCCTCATCTCAAATGTTTTCTTAGATAACTCTATGAACAAGGAAATTCCTTATGTATGCATCTTTCCAAGTAATCTTCAATTACTTTTCCCTTGAGATAGGTCCTTTCTACTTTTTAAATCAAGGGGTCATCTATGGAGATAGCCTCTGGAGTCACTATTTCTAGAGTGAAAGTAATTCTCCTTATCAATGCAGTCAATTATTCCACCATTGCTTTGTAATGATCCTTCATCTCTTTCTCTTTATCAAATTTTTGAATCATAATGTCCATGGCCAATTTCAAATCACTCTTAGCACCTTCATGAGTTATTTTACCTAACTCAACTTGAGAGATAGAGTAGTCATTTATATCAAAATTTTCAAGAGTTGCATCTTGTGGAGGTTTTTCTATTTCAAAAAAAAAATTGCTATTTATCCCCAATCATCTTTGAAATAATATTTAGCTTCTTAGGAGTCTTGAATTTTACTAGCACCATTTTATTGAAATCAAAGTCATCTGGGGAGATGACCTATTTCTCTTTTTAGGCATATAAGCTGACAACCAAGGTGGGAGTGTAGAAGCACTTACATTAGTATCAATCTCCATTGTTGGCATTATTGGAGTCACACTTGCACCAATGGTGAAAAAAATAGGTGGAGTATTAGTAAGAATTGCACCTTCTATTGAATGATCAAAAGTAGAGCTATCTTTGATATCAAATATGGAGATGACAAATTGGGGATTGACCCTAAGGAATGAAGAATGTCATTATAAGTGCCTTGAGGGTTGTCAAAAATAATTTTAGAAAGAAAGGCTATTCTAAAAGAGGGAACACTAATTAGAGAAATAGGTGAAGGAGTTACAATAGGTGTGTTAGGTGGGGAAGAATAAATTCCTATTATTGGCTGCATACCCTCTCATAGAGACAAAGTTTCATTTTCCTGTTGATCTGTGGGCCTATCATCAATCTTTATTTGCTCCATTACTGGTTCTTTAGTGTTTTGCTTCTCAACCTCCATATCTATTGTTTCTATCTCTTTTTTAGTAACTTTTGACTTCTTCATCACAAAGATGATCTTAGGCTTATGTGGCCTAGAAGAAGAAGGAACATCACTTTTATTCTTCATCCTATTTTCCACTCTTCTCCTTGTTTCCTCTTAAAATTAAATTTATGATCCTATGATGAACTCTTTTAGGGTGATTCCCTTATTCACTAACTAATCATTGGTGTTTGCCAATATTGGTTTGAATTTTTTTCTTAAGGAAGTCAACTCCTTTTGTGACCATTGGATTGGGGAAAGAGGGGCATTGGAAACCTATTCAGCATGGTATCTATCATTGATCAAATCATCACTATCCACTAGACTTTTAGGGATATCGATGAGTCCTAAATATTTTATTTTCTCAAGAGAAAATCTACTATAGTCCATCTTTGTAATGTCTTTTGTTGTCCTCAAATCGACCCAAACATCTTCAATCATAGGCTCATGAAACTAGGTCTTCCTCTTGATTATATCCTTTACACCTTTGTGGTCAAAATTTAGTCTCCTTTTGAAATGCTTCATGGTTACAAGTTGCATTTCAGTCTCCATAACTCTAAATTTTCTAGCAGTCAACATTGAGAACCTACCAATTTTAATCAAAAACTTGAAACTAGGTTTCTTGAGTTCTATCTGCTTATCATGTATGACATATAATTTGCTTGCATAGCTCCATCAAGACCAATTTGTCTGAAGGGAATCTTGGGAGCATATAAGGATGACATTGGAAAAATCCAACCCGTAGGTAAGAAAAAGATGGGAATTGCAAGAACATGCATCTAAAGTCATTCACAACTATCTAGGCTTCATCTGACACTCTTTTCTATTCTAATTGAGGATCAAAAAGACATAAAAATACTGTAAAGAAAGCATCATTTACTCTTCTTAAATGATGGATAGAACCCTTCAATGTCAATTGAGAGTAATATTGATACACTAGGGTTACCCTCCAGTCTCCTTATGATGTTAAACTTGGGAATGTTCTCATCGACACTGCAATATATACTAGGTATGAATTCATTTAGAATTTGGAGGTAGTTGATAATTTCATTAATTGCTCATGCAGAGCATTACTAATTTGTTCTCCCCAAAAAATGACTTGTTTGCCTTGGAGAATAATCTTAATGAAGGGGTACATCCATTTGTGAAACAGTGAGGAATAAGGTAAACCTCTTACCCTGCTAAGAAGAGTAATTAGGTCACTAACTTCTTCTATAAAGTCACTCTTTGGAAAGTTATGTGGCCACCTTGACAAGTTCACCCTTAGAGTCTTGAGCTATCTATTATTGATTACTTTCTTCACTCTTTCAATATCTTTGTCATATTCCTTTTGTGCTTTAATGAAATCAAGCTTTAATACTTCAGTGGCAGGAGGACACATGAACACTTTGTCGATGAACTCAGGGTCTAGTCTAATCACCACATTACCACCAATGTCTAACATAGCCCTAGTATCCTTATTATAGAATTGGGCACACTGGAGAATGAACTCTATGTTGTGAGCCACTATAAGAAAAGAAGATACTAGATGGATATTTCTCTTGATTATCTTCTTCATTTCATGGCTAGGATTGCTTGATCTAGTTCTTTCCATGAACTCAGCCATATCCATGTGATTGATCTATGTATCTTTAATGTCATCAACATTAGAAGTAACTAAGGTGATTAGAAAAATACTTTGATACTTTTACTTCATTATCTTCAACTTCTTTAGAGAAACCTTAGTCATCTAGAAGAGCTTTTGTTAAAAGGGCATTGATGAAGGACCCTTGAGATAAATTGCAACAAGAATCATGATCATGCAATCAAGGGAAATATTAGCAATCTAAGAAAACTACATGTTGATGATCATGACCATGGGAATATACTTGAAAGGGCTAAAGTGCGAGCAAGCTAGAAAGTAAAAGGAAAGAGGGATCAAAAAATAAAAAATTTGAAATTTCCTAGAGTTAGAATTTTTGATAAAATATATGTAGAGGTGGTAAAAATTGTTGCCCTTACATATGGAGGCAGTGTCAGGTTATGCATAGATAGCAATTTTTGTTACCGTTGCATGCTAACCTTGTGTAGGGGTAGCAAAAATTTCTACCTATGCATAAGGGGTAGAAAATATGTGTAAGGGCGGCAATTTTTGCCATCCTTGCACAAATGGCAATGGATTTGTGTAATGACGACAAAAATCGCTACCCTTACACAAGTTAATTTGGTTTCATGTAAGGGTGGAAAAAATTTCCACCATTACACGTATGGTAATGGATTTAGATATTTTGGGTTTTTAGGGCTTTCCCCCTTTGAGGAGGAGAGGGAGGAGGAAAAAGAAGAAATATAAAACCTAAAAAGGAAAAAAAGGGGAAAAAATTGAAACTTAAAGAAAAGAGAAAGAACAAAAATGAAAACCTAGAAACAAAAGAGGGAAGAGCACCAAACTTACCTGGTAAATCAAAAACATATGCTTTAAGCCAAAAAAATCACAATCCCACTCATTCATGTGGTTGACTAGTTGCAAGGAGGAGGAGAAAACAACTTAGAACAATCCAAATGAGGCACAAATTGGCATTAAAAGGGTTAAAACTGATGTTAACCACATGGGGTGCACGGTCATAAATGCCACATGTGAAAATTGAGGTCATGCAAGGGTGGCAATTTTTTCCACCTCTGCATGATGACGTGCAAAAAATGCAAGGGCAGAGAAAATATTCACTCCTGCATGAAAGGGCTAAAAATGTAAGGGCATTGATTTTTTCCACTCCTACATGGAGAGATGTAAGGGTGATGAAAATTGCCACCTTTACATGGAAACAAAAAACAACATGCAATGGTGGCAAAAAATTTTGACCTTGCATGTAAACAAAAACAACACTAACTCCTTGAAATTTATCAAAGATTTGACATCCCGATCACATCAAAACCATGATGAATTTCACATTTTTAGAGAAATCATGACAAGGGAAGGTCAAGAAATTTTTAAGGATGCTAGTCAACTATACTTGACAACAAGATAAACTTGTCTTGAACAACGAGCTTAGAGTGAAGAACATGAAATGAACAAGTTTCGTAGGGGTTGTCCATCAAAATAAGTGTAGCTAATTTTGTGAACAACAAACACCAACCTTTTCTATTATAAATTGATACTTAATTGATATATGATTTATCCTAGAGTGCATCATTGGATTCTTGGATTTATTTATAACACTTGAATTGTCACATAGAATGGGAATTGGTCCTTTGAACTCTACTTCAATATCTTTTAATGACTGCTTCATTTATGACACTTGATTAAAACATTCCACTGCTACAACATATTTTTCTCCTATTGTAGATAGTGTAATTAACTCTTGTTTTTTACTTAGTCATGAAATAAGTCTGTGACCAAGGAAGAATGCACCACCACTAGTGTTTCTTCTATCATCTGTGTTTCTTGCCCAATCAACATCTATGTATGCTGACAAAGTGAAATCATCACTTAACAGGTACCATAAACCATATTCTATTATGCCTTTGATATATCTAAAGATTCTCTTTACTAAATTTACATGTGTTTCTTTTGGAGCAACCTAGAATTTAGAAACCATGCATATAGCTTGCATGATGTCTAGTCTTATTACAATAAGATATAACAAACTAAAAATCATTAACCTATAAAAATTATGGTTCACTAGACATTTATTCTCAATAGACATCTAGACATCAAATCCCAAAGAGTTCAAATACGCTTCCATCCTTACGTGCCATAAAACATAATTAGTCCCATCAAATAAAGGTGCCTTGTTTGATGACGTTCCTTCATGACTGGTCATTTTATGTTCAAACTCTAAGATTCACCTAAGCTAATTAGGCTTCTCACTAAGAATCTATGGCTCTGATACTAATTTTTGAATACACTTATCTACTAAGAGGGGGGTGAATCAGTAGCTCTTAAAAACTAGATTACTTAAAACTTTCAAGATGAATGTTAAATAAATGAAAAAAACTTAAATAAATCAAAGAGATATATCTCATGCATAGAATCACAACACATAACACATGATTTATATGTGGAAACCCAAAGGGAAAAACCATGGTGATAATATTTTTGCAAACTATTGTTCTAATCTAGCCTCAAAAAATTTGTCTCACTGACTGAACCTCACTAATTACATTTAAGGACACCCATCCCAAGGAGACACTAATCCCTTATTTTAAGAGCACCAACTCTAAGGAAGAACCTAGTCCCTATTATAAGAACCAAATTGGTTTAATCTAATAGCACCAAACAATCATAAATTTGCAATTCAAATTAATGACTTAGATTCACAATAGAATCCAAATCTCTATTCTTTGTTGCATGTCTATTCTACAACTGCTTATTTTTCATTCAACACATTCTTGTGTGATCTTCACTTTTTCTGCACCCTTTCTCTATCTCTAAACTTATATGTTTGATTCTTTGATATTCTCCAATTCTACCATCATACCTCCATGCTCATATGAGTCTCATATATCTACATCTACAACTCGACTCTTCTCATTCCAAAATTAAAATTACTATTTTTATTTCTTTCTCTTTATCTCTTTAGAATTTTTCATCAATCAATCTTGATTACAACATTTGAAATATATAGAAGACTTTAGAAGAATAACCATTTTAAAAAAAAGAACTGATTCATTTCCTTCACTCGTCATGCCAAACTTTTGTAATTGACTTACTTTGTTAGGTTCTTGAAGATGCATGACTTATCCTTAATCAATCCACCTTTTGTCAGGTTTTTGACAATAAATTACTTCATCAAGTTATTGAAGATGCATGACTCACTCTTTAACTAACACTCCTTTTGTTGGGTCTTTGAGTATGCATTGCTTTGTCAAGTTATTGAAGATGCATTACTTCAAACTGGCTTGATCATTAAATTTTGACATTTTGGCTTCATCTCAATTTCTTTGGCATTTATGTTTTACTTCCCCTTCATCGATCTCTTCAAACTTTCTCGATCTTTAACCTACCTTGACCCTTTGAGAATGCCCTACATGACTTCACACTAACCCTTCGGTAAAGTTACAAGTGACCTTTCTTCTTTAGATAAATTATTTCAAGCTTTTTATCAAGGGATCTTCAGGTCAATTTCTTTGAAAGAATTGTTGCAGACAATTTCTTTGAAAGAATTATTGCAGAAAATTTCCCTAAAAGAATTGTTGCATAAAATTTCCCTAAAAGAATTATTGTGGACAATTTCCTTAAAAGAATTATTGAAAATAATTTCCCTGAAAGAATTTTTCAAGTTCCCTTCAACTTTTTTGTAAAGGTCCACAAACCCTTTGGCCTTTTTGAAAAGATCCCTTCAACATTTTTGAAAGTGTCTACCTATCATTGAAAATTTTTATAAAAGAATTCATCAAAGTCTTCTTCCCAAAAATGTCCTTTGGAACTACTGCAACATACCATTTGGAACTTTTGTTTTAGGTCACTTGTCCTTCATCACTTTGCAAATGTACCCTTTAAAACTTTTATTTTGGATCACTTATCCTTCAGCATTTTTCAAATGAGCATTTTTCAAATGATCCCTTTAGAAGCTTTGAATAGTCCATTTGCCCTTCAAATTTTTTGTAAGGTACCCTTCAGGACTTTTTCAAGAGTCCACTTTCCCTTTAGAAATGTTGTCATGTAAATTTTGTCTGATAGAGACTTAATCCATTTTTTTGAAAGAATTCTCCACTATGGGTTCTTCCCAAATATTTACTTATAAAAATGAATGAAGTAAGGGCATCCTAAAAACCCAATCAACTCCACTAGATAAATTCAAATTTTTTACACTACTTGACTTATAAGCCATGAAAGAAGTTAAGTCACTTGATAAACCTGATTCATTCTAACTTCACCTAGTCAGGTTCTCTACATTGATTTTCTCATGAAACTTTATAAGTTGAAGTAAATAGAGTTCACATGCCTGATTTGCATTATCTTGACCTAGTCATGTTTTCTACATTGGTTTACTTATGAAATTTTATAAGTAGAAGCACATGAAGTTCCCAAACTTGAATTACTCCATCCTGACCTAGTTAGGTTCTTGAACCTGCTTTACTCATAAAACATTATAAGTATAAGCACATTGAGCTGACAAACTGATTCACATTGTCTTGACCCAATCAGGTTCTCAAACTAGCTTTACTTATAAACCTTTATTTGTATAATTACATGAATTTCACAAACCCAAAATACTTCATAAATACATGGACTTGATAAACCCTAATTACTTTGTTAATGTAAAATATTTTTAAGTTCATCATCACTATACCTTTATCATTAATATTTGTACATTTGACATCAATGACAACTCATGACACTCTCAAATTGCCAACACTAATTCCAAGAACTTTCACTTGTAACCCATCCCTATATTCCAATAACATCTTAAGACACCATGTAGAGGATGCACGTGTCAACAATCTCAAGAAATTCTCTCTCAAGTTCATATATCTTCATTTTATTAGGTTGAGAATCCTTAAAAGACATTTCATGCACTTTTATTCCAAATACTAACCTAAATATTAATTCATGCCTCTAATACATCATTACTCACCTTTCCTAATCATCACCTAATCCTCCTTGATTTGAAATTTGTACATGGTGTCTCATTAAGCCTTACCTTATTTTTCATGCACTTGAGACCATAAAACCACTATTCACATACTTTGCCTTCATTATTTAACTTATAGCTACATAAACATACTAGATATAATTTGATATATCATGAAAAAGACTCACATTATCTCACAAGTCACTAATCCTACTCAAACTACTTCAATAGGCCACCTAGGGTCATAAGGCTAAGTTTAGATAAAAACCCTCAATGAATCCTTGCTATTATATCCCACTCTTGAGAGTTGGGAACTGATTCTATACTTCATACACATGCTCCAAAATTACCATACTCAATATTAAGCTCATATTGATATATATTATCTCCATCTTGTTTCTATAATGATATGGAATAAATAATCTTACAACACTTGAGAACATCTCACTAACCTCTCATATCATTCTCCATTTATCAATACAACTCAAACCATATGGATCACTTATCAAGCACACAATGCCTTCTTGTCACTTCATGATATCACCACTTTTTCATTGCCTTTGACATCAATGAAAATACTTTTTCCAACATTCACCACCTTCACCTCCAAGGGCTTTACATCCTCCATTCCCCCAATGTTGTTGCTTCCACATTTACAAGATGCTTAGCTATAGGTGGCATAGTTATTTCACTTTAATATTTATAGTAGCCCCAAGGAAAGATCAGAAAGAGACTAGTATTAGGTGTCATTAGAGATCTATTACCTTACTATCCCCATCCTTTAGTAACCCATTGGACCACCTCTAATATTCCCCATCCCCATTAGGCCTACCCTAATGGGGCCTCCCCTTGTCCATGTTTCATTTTCCCCCTAATTCCCTCAAGTTCCCCTAGATCCTACCATATTTAACATCTTCACTTCCCAATTTCACCATACTCATCCCATTAACCCCATTAGAGTCCCTAAAACCCCCCTCTAGTATCCAAATACCTCAGTTACATGGACTTCATCCACTTTAGTATCAGGTTCAGTATGGATCAATTCTACATTCTTGAGGGTTTCTCATATCCCAGTGACTTCCATTTTCATGATGCTAGAATACATCATGGCTACCACCTTAATAGTTTTAATGGCTACTTTAGTGGTGAGTTTATCTATGTACACAATTTAGGTGACCCCTAGATTTGATGACCTTACTATCACTTATCTATTTCCTCAGTCTCCTAAGCTTAAAATTTCCAACTTAGATATTTTAACTATAGCTTTAGATCTAATTGATTTGGGAAAGAGGCCCAAGAAGAATCCAAAGGTAACTCCCTCATATCTCCTTAATCACATTTATATTATCCCTCTTAACCTTTTATTTATCTTTCCCCTCTCATTGTTCCCTATTCCTCCTTTTCCATTATCTTAGGGACCCAAATATTTAGCTTTAATCAATTGATATCCTCATTCTTATTGAATTCCTCACTCACAAGTGCCATCAGTACATAGGTTAATATGACCTATGACCAATGTGGGCCCAATTATTCTTTTGGATATTGCCATTGATCCTCCCTCCTTTAACTCCCATGCCCCCTCCTCCTCCATATTTCCTTCCACTTCATCTCTCCCTCCTCTTCCATACCTCTACCTTCCACTTTAGTTACTACCACCCCTCCTATTCCACCTTCCAATACCTTAGGTATATTTTCAATACCAAATTGGCTTAGGCCCATTGAGTTTTTAGGTAAAAAAATACTAGATATGGTCTATTATGGGAACATAAACATCTAATAGTAGTTCAAAAAATCATTAAGGATCATGAAGAGGGTGATCACATAGACTTTCACTCAAGAGGGGAACCATATGGTCTAGAGGACTGAGCAATATCTCTTTTCCCTCACCAATATGAGGACACCCATTAGAAAAGATAAATTATTCAAAGACCTAATGTCATTGATCTAAACTACCATGGACCTCACTAAGAGACCCATAGAAGACATGTAGGAGCATATTCATGTGTTTAGATCATGGGTGAGGAGCACTTTCCTATCAGTCTTATTTGGTAGAGTCAAAGAGACCTTAACATAATTGTTTATAGCCCTTAGAAGAGCTACCCAGGCCCTATCCTTGAGTAGAGGGCACCTCCATCACATTCAAGAATATTTTAAAAGAGTGACCCACATGGATTGTAAGTGTATAAAGATCAATGTGGTTATTAATAAAGTCATGTTCCCATAGATTAAGTTCATACCTCTAGTAGACTTAAACATATACCAGACTTACGTCAAGAATATGAGGACTTAAGTTGAGGAATGGTTGGCCATATTACAAATAATAATTTATCCTTTCGATAAGGAAAAGGGGTAGATCCTAACCTATTTCAAATAAGTTAACATCATTCTCTTATTTAACCTAGATAACACCCTTCTAGATAGGCAAGAATTCAAGGTCCACTTGGCCCAATTAAACTAAGTCAAGTGAAAAAGGGTTCAAAAATCCAACCAAGTTAGGGATAAAGTGATTATCTACTTGGAAAATAGATCCATGGCTAGCATTAGTTAGGTGTTTAAGGAAAAAATTTCCATGGAGGCCCCACTCCAAGCCCATGAAATGTTACTATCCCAAGCTACGATGATCTTTTGGTAGCCACCTATGAATATTGTTAAGCTAGATTGGGAATTTGATTTAGTGTTAGTTGACCTGGAAACTAAAAATGAATTCCTAAAGTAATTATTAAGTTCTCCCCACATCCCTTTAGTACTTTCTCTTAGTGTTTGAGGAAGATCATTTTGGGAGGATGACAAGAATATTATGTTGAGTGTTGTTATAACAAACTCCTAGGGCCATCATGGCCAAAGATTGGAACCTCATGCTACTAGGAGGCTAATCCCATTCATATTTATATATTAATTTTCATTATTTTAGATGGGTCAACATTTTTTGTGATGTAATATAAACTTTGTTGAAATTAATGCAAGTTTTACTGCTTTTCTTAATGGTGTTTTTATCTTAATAGATGGGGTCCACTAATTATTGTTTTTGTGAATGTATGATAGTGTTAAAAATTTTATAATGGGCTTTGATGCATATTATTATTATAGTATTTAGAATGTGCCTTTATATTTTAACTCATTTATGAACTCTTTTCATTTCTTTTGGAACACTCATTAGTTTGTGTGCTTGATGTTTTTATATTTAGTAAAGGTTTTATATATCAAGAATTATCACTACCTCATTAGACTCCTTCCCTATGTGATGATAAATTTGAGCTATTCATGAAACTTGGTGCTCAGTGGTACAATTGTGGTTAGGCACATACTCATTATTGAAGATTGGTATCTTTTTTGAACCAAGAACATATTTTATGACTTACCTTTATGTTTATTTTGAAACCAGACTATCCTTTTTATTCCTTTATAAAAATATAAGTGAAACCCAGTATCACTCTAGAACTCATATAAGACCATAATCTAAGACCTCTTCCATTAAACTAAGTATTGAATACCCAATGGTAGAATTCCATATCTCATAGATGTATTTCAAATATGCTACATCATGGATCCCAATACATATATCCCATGACCTAGATTAATTTCACAATAATCTTAAAATGGGAGGATGAAAGTCCCTTATTATCACCCATATCTATGTTGGGCACCTAATATTATAGGTGTTCCATGGGATCAAATTTTTGGAATTATGAAACTAAGTACAAAGGTAGTTGAGGTATTGGATACAAACTTCCTATGGATGACTTCTCATATCTCTAAAGTGACATTACTTTAGCATCTAATGAAGATGATCTTGGAAATGACATAGACTCCTATTATAGTCTTTATGATGAGCTTGCCAACATAAACCTTTTTGATAACAATACCATTTTAGCTATCAATTCTTCACCTAGAAATATTTTATCCTCCATTATCTTAAACTAATTAATTGGTATCAACAAGATCATGATATACCATTAGATGATTTCCAATATGAATAAGCCTTTATATAATTCCTAGGTCTCAAAGATGATATGTTAATTGGGGATCACAAATAAGGTTTTGATATCACATTAGACCTTGCCACCTACTTTGGAGAACATGTGAACTTCCTTGGTCAAAATACAAAATAAAAAGAAAATAAAATATTAAGGTTCTCTAGTGAAAACCTCTCTAAGGTGATTTTGGACTAGAAAAAAGTAAATAAAATGATAATTCCCTTAGTGAAAACATATTTTACACACCACTAGATGGGGAATTTCATATTTCTCCTTTGAAATCTCATGTTCCTATAGTTTCACATCTTACCTTTGGATTAGATACTAGTGTAGAAGAAAAAAGGGTATTTGATCAATTATTTCAAGACTTTCTACAAACATATGTCAATTGATCATTACCTAAAATGAATGATTCAAACTCTTCTTACATGGGTGGATCTAATAGCCCATAATCAGATGAATAATATATATTCCCCTTTTTACCTAATTTCTCATAATATGGTTCTACATTATTATTAGAAGACACCACATAGGCTAGTATTATCACATCAAATGATCTTAAGATGATTAAACTTGGTTCATCCCTCATCGTATAGGAGTAAAATTTCCATTCATCAAGAATTTATTGATATATTTTCATATTCTTCTTCAAATATGCCTAGGTTGGAGCTATCTCTAGTCGTACACCATATTTTTCTATACTCAGATTCCAAACCCATTAATCAAAAGTTATGCAAAATGCATCTATAGATTGTTATCTTAGTCAAGAAATAATCAAAAAAATTATTATAGGTAGGATTTATTCACTCAATTTATTACTTAGAATGGATATCAAATATTTTTATAGTTAGTAATAAATTAGAAGGAATTTATTTATGCATAGACTTCAGGGACATCAAAAAATCATGTCTAAAAGATGATTTTCCATTACTTAACATTGACATGATTATAGATTCAACAACGTGTTATGAAATTTTATCCCTCATGGATGAATTTACATGATACAACCAAATTAATATTTCACTATAAGATCAAGACAAAAAATCTTTCACCACTTTGTGGGGAACATTCTACTATCAAGTCATACCATTTGGCTTGAAAATGATAGATCCAAATACTAATGTGCCATGACTATCATATTCCATCACATGATTCATGACACTGTTGAATAATATGGAGATGACATCCTATAAAATTCATGAACATGAGCCACTTATTTATAAATTCTATGGGGGATCTTGGAGAGAATTCATGAATACAATTGCACCTTAATCTAAAAAAGTGTGTCTTTGGAGCTAAGTAAAGAAACTTATTGGGATTCATTATTTCCCATCTTATAATTGAATTTTATCTAAGGTAAAATTCATCAAATAAATGCCTCATAATAATTTAACATAGCTTCATATTTTGTAGGGTAAAATCCAATCTATTTTTTTCATAACTTTCCGACTATTTCCTTCCTTTAACTCATCTTTTTAAGAATGGAACCATTTTTAAATGGGATTTTGACCATCAAGAGAAATTTAAGAAAATAAAAACCTATTTGGAAAACCTTTTAGTCTTGGTCTCACCAATGTTTGGTAAGCCTTTATTAATTTATATCTTATTGACTAAACATACCTTGGGGTACTTTTGTCCCAACAAAATGACGGAAGAAAGGAATGAGTATTATATTATCTAAGTAGGACACTAATTTCCTATAAAAATAATTATACTATTGAAAATGTGTGTTTGGAATTGGTATTTTCATCATAAAAATTGTAACATTATATGTTAAATAACAAGATGATTATTATTATGAAGGTTGATCCTCTCAAATATCTCCTTTCTAGGGCAGAATTGATAGGTCATATGGATAAATGTATCATGCTCCTTACTGAATTTGACACATCCATTAATCATAAGGCTATCAAAGGGAAAGTGATTTTATGTCAACTTGTTAAAGAGCCCTTTTTATACATTTTTCCTCTAACTATGTATTTCTTAAATGAGTCTATCTTCAATCTAGAAGAATCATGTTAATGAAAGCTATAATCTGATGGTTATTTCATGACTCAAGGTTTAGAAGATGGTATTTTATTCATCATGTAATAATTAGACCTTATTACTAAGGCCTTAAAAATTACTTTCCCATCCATTTATAATATTTTTAAATATGAAACACTTATCACAAGGCTCTATCTGGCATTATAGTGCAACATTGAATAATTGGTTGTCTATGAAAACTCACAATTGATCATCAATCAAGTCATAAACCAATATCAAACTAGGGATGAGAAACTTGTGTCATAAAAAGGCATGGTTGATAATCTAAAATAACAATTTTAGTGTATCTAGTTTGATCATATCCCTAGGGATAAAAATAGATCAATTAATGAATGTAAATCATTAGATCTTTGATAGAGATATTTTCAAATGTATGGGAATATCAGTTCCTTATTAAAATATTTCTCATGCTAGCTTATAGTCATCTAGACACTAAAATGGTATATGATATTACTAGTCCCAATACCCCTTAGTACCAATATATATATATGCCTATATCCAATACCTCATTTTTCATGTTGACTTAACATGCAACTAACATTAATCCTTTATTCAAAACATATCTTGATACACTTTACTTGGTGGTACACTCTATTGTAGAGGCTATGATGGGACACTAATTTGATGATTAAACTTACATGAATCCAAATTGGAACTTAACAATGTGCTCAAAGGGATTTATGGGGTCCATACAAGTATAATGGTCCTTACCAAGAAACTCTTTTGCACATGATTTTATTGGCCCATAATAGAATTTAATACATTTACTCATGTTAATAAATGCCTTGTTTTCCAAAATAATGGTGATCTAACCCACACTCCTTCATGAGTGATTCAACATATTACTTTTCCTTGGACATTTTATTCATGGGGACTTGATCTCTTTTGTAAAATAAACCCACCTTCCTATGATGACCAAAATCATATCCTAACTACCACCGAGTACTTCACTAAATAGTTTGAGGTAATCCCTCTCAATTACACAAACAACAAGTATATTTCCAAATTCATCTTGAACCACCTCATATATTTATATGGCATTCCCTCTTCCATTATACCTGATAATGACAAGTCATTCAAAAATAAGGATGTGAAAACCCTCTTTGTCAAATTTCACATTAAACATAGATTATATATTCCCTATTACCCCTAAGGTAATGATTAAGATGAAGCATCTAATAAAACCTTTACCAAAATCCTTAATAATATTATTGATAATGTTGGCTGATATTGGTAGTTACAATTAGTTTTTGTTCTTTGGGCCTATTATACTAATGTACACAATCCTACATGTACAACCCCTTGCTTCTTTTTTTTGGCTCTAAAGCCATTTTGATAATTAAGATCAGTTTTCCCTCTTTGTGTATTTCATTATAGGGCATCATTGATGACAAGGATTATGTAATTTATAGACTGTAAGAGCTAGGAATATTGGATAAGAAATGGCTATTTACATTGAGTCATCTCAAGGCTTATCATTATTAGTTATGTCATAGTTATAACAAGCACAACATCCCACAAGAATTATAAGTAGGTGATCTTGTCCTCAAAAATTTATAAAAATGCTAATGTAGATCATGAAAAGAAAGGGAATTTTGAGCCTAATTGGCTAGGTCCTTTCATTATCACTACAAATTATGGTTTTGGGGTATAGAAGATGAATAAAATAGAATTATATGAGATTGAAAAGCCCATAGACACTATGAATCTTAAGAATTTTCATGCCTTACTTGGTTGACCATTATCTATAAAGGCCATTTTTTAGGGGCATTCATTTCATGTGTCTTATTTTCCCTTCCTTTTATTTTCCATTCTTGATTCAAAGCCTTGTCTTCTTCCCATTTCTTATTCTTGTCTTGAATATTCATTACGACCTATAGGTACTATAAGTGGATTTAGTTTAAGGTTCAATAAATATTTTACATTTAGTCGTCATCAGTGAATCCTCATGAGCATACTTTTAGAACATTAGCACGTTCTTTATATGATTTACCCGCTTGGTAATCCTGAATGCAACTTATTTTATCTCCTTGATGATCTTATTCACCATTCCATAAAATTCCATTCACATCTTAATTTACCTTCAAAAGCTAGGTATTTTTCACGTTGGTTTGTTGTGGAACAATAGTCCTTCCATTATACCATGCTCTTGTCATTTTATGATCTTGTCCCATTATAGTTATTTTAGTTGTTATTTAAGCCCTTACCCAAGGTTGCTTCTCATTTTCTAGATGGTTCCTTATATATTTGTTTATATTCCCTTTTTCATCTTATTTAAAAAATATGAAAAACATTCAAAAAATCAAAAAAATCCTAAAAAAATCAAATATCATAAAATCCCAAAAAGAGGCATAAAGCTACAAAACCATTTTCATAATTGGTCATCTTGTTAGGTAAAGGCTTTCCCTATTTGTTTTGTTCTAAGTGGAACTATTTGAGTATCATGTTGATATGTCATTTTTTTGGCATTGAACCAAATCATAGGTGTACAAAATTTCTATCTATACCATGATATCTCCATTGAATTCATTCAATCATTCAAAACATCTTTGGATTACTCCATTCCCTTAGGTGTTAGTCTATACCTTGGATGGATTTTTTTTACTCTCAAAATGATCATTTTTATCAACAGTTTTATCCATCACTACATTCCCATTTCAAGGATAATTACATTGTCCTGAGATCCACATGGAATATGTAGGCAAACTTGGCTACATGGGGTAACCCAGGATAACTTGACCATTATCTTTCTTTTTTATGCTCTCATCATTTTTCAACATAACCAGTTTATACTCTCACCATTTTATGAATTGAATACTTTATGCTCTCATCATTTTGTGTACCCATTCATACTCATTTCATTTTATGAATTATCCCTAGTTTACTCTTTAATGAGTTTCCTTCTAATCATTACCATCAATTTTATTCTTTCTCATTTCTAGGAGAACTACATTTGGCATAATGGTCTACATGGACTATGTAGGAAACATTTAGTTTCATGGAAAAATTGAAGTCAGCTCGACCGTCCATTCCTTATTCTTCTATTCCCCATTTTAATCTTAGTTTGACATGATATCCTATCTATCACTCCCTAGACTTAGGGGTAGATAATAAAGAATAATGTTTTATTTCCACTTTCACATTTACTTTGATTACTTGTTTGTTTACTATTTTTGGTTATGCTTATTACTTGTTCATTTTATTTTTTTTACTTGATTGTTTATTTACTTTTAATTGATTTATTTTTTTATTTTTTATTTATTTTGTGCATTATGTTTTACACTTATGTCTATATTATCCATATCCTTATCTTAAGTTGTTAACATGTGTAGCATTTTCTTTGTTGGTCTATTTTTTAAGTGCATTATTATTTTATACTTAGGTATTGATTTTTCATATCTTGATCTCAGGTTGTTAATTATTTGTATATATACTAATCCTTATGCAAGTGTAAAAACATTTTTATCATGATTTATTTATATATTATGATGCATATTATTATTTTAAAAATTAAAAAATCAAGTCCTTAGGAGACTCATTTATTAATATCATGAAAAGAGAAAGCATCCCATCTTGAAAGGGTCAAAATGTGCTCATATGCAAAAAAAACATCAAAAACATCATCAAATTTTTCATAATTAAAATTAAAAAAATTGGAAAACATGGATACATTTATGTTAATCAAGACATGCATCTCTAAAATAAGCATATACAACTAGTCATAAGTATACAATTATAATGATAAAATGATAAAACATTTCAAACATCAATCATATTTGATATCTAACTCAAGTATAACATCAACATGGAAATCAAAAACAAAATAATCATGGGAAATAAATGTACATCCAAATAAATATCATAGACCTAATATATAACATGTGCCAATATCCATGAATAAAGAGATAACATCATATATATATATATATATATATATATATATATATATATATATATATATATATATATATATATATATATATATATATATCAAAATAATATTAGATTTTATATACATCAAGTGATCAAAATAATAGATATCTATATACATCTCAAAATCAATCTCTATACATTAGATATACATATACTTCACCAAAAATACAAAATATAGAGCTACAATCAAAATATCAACTCTGGCTCTAACCATCTCTAGGAAGAATCTAATCAAAACTTTAACCTATGCTTGATGCTAGTGTTGTCTACTGAAGTAGCACCATAAATCACTACTATGGGGTTGGCTAGGCTATTGATCCCTTTTATGCATAAGTGCATCATGACCTATAAGACCAACCAGATCTCTAACTCTAGATGTGCTTTATAAAACTTGGTGCACTAAGACCTGTTAGCATTACAATCTCATAGAGGCTCCTATAAAATATAGCCTTGTCTTTGGCTTAAATGACATCATTCTTAGCCTAAGATAAATCTACTAGTGCTATAGATATCCCCTACTTGAAAACTAGTTATCTTGTTGTGTCTCACTCCCCATAGAGCCTATGAACATTTACCCTAACCTTATCCCTCTCACTAAACATTGTGACCAAATATAAATCTCTTAATATGTTATATCCCTTTATGGTGGTCATCTAGTCTACCTTCCCTCTCAAGATTTGTAATATTTTTATCTCTTAGCAATTAAGCCCTAAATCTTGATAGTCTCACCTTGTTTAGTGGCCAACTATATTTTTAACTTAATTGCATCCATCTCTAGTCTATATATCTTAGTGACTCTATCTAAAATCTCTCCCTTAAATTGGTCTATGGTGATCTAAGCCTTACTTAACACCCCTAGTTGAGATGGAATTACCTGACTTAATGCCTATCATGACCCTATTACAATAGCAAGGGTCACTTGAGTATCCTTCTCATCAATATCATCCCCCTTTGCATCTATATTGGGGCTCTCTCTCATATCAAAATCTTTCTTGAAGTATCCCTCACTATTGTTACTACCACTATGATCATTTTTGTTATTGGTACTACTACTACTATTACTCTCACTATCACTATCAATACCCTCTGATCCGGAATCTATAATTATATGTATAATATCCTCTAAATGTACCTATTATAATGGTCCCTATTTTAAAGGTGCCTATTATAATGGTATATGTATTGTAATGGTTTTTGGATCTGACCTCACTCCATGTCCCTATATTTATCAAGGCCCTAGCCTCACCCAGTTGTCTTTGATGTGATCTTAACTTCTCACCTCTTAGAGGCCTTGGTTTGGTAAGCCACACTAGTCTTAGCTATGCCCAAAATGTTATATAAACCCTAGTGACTCTAACATTAGCCACTCCTACCTCATTACGTTATATTAGTAGATACATTATAAAAAAATTGGTCATTATTGTTTCTCTTAAAATAGGGGTCCCCACTCATTGATCTCTTGTGTGACATGTTTGAAATAGTGTGGCCCATCATGCACATATTACTACCTCTTTTTATTAGTCTGGATTGCACCCTTGAGGCAATGGTATTTCAAACCTACCTCATCCAATTGATACAATAGGATCATCTCTAGGTGTGAGTAGCCTAGTTAGAAAGGTGAACCTCTTTTTTTGGGGATATCTCCCATGATGCAATCTCTAGGTTTAGTTTATAAACATACTAAATTATTAATGAAAAGGGATAAAAAATGCATAAAACAAACCTAAGTTATGGGAGGTTATGCACCAATATATTGTGTCCACTTTATTTGACCCTTCAACAAAACTTGTGAACAAGACAAGAACTAGTGATTAGACCACTCTCTTCTAGAGACTCATAAGCATAAATACTTTACATAGAGGCTATGTTAAGTGGTTAAAACTTGAATATGATGAATGGGAGGTATGTTTTCATGACACTACCAATAAGATTCTACTCTAAGCACAATTGCCAACACTTGACACACCATATGACTTATTTAGATAATATCCTAACAACTAGGTGAGAACAAGGACCTAAAAAGGGGAATAAGACTTCACCACTTATACAAATCAACAATTATGAAACACACTAAGCTAGCATAGAGAATTTAAACCAGTATTTATATTCATTCAAAGTTTTATAGGGTATAACTTGGGTAGATTTTCTTCATACCTAGTTGAGGGATGTATACAATGGATTTTTAGCCTCAACTTATAGAATAGTAAGGGGAAAGGGAGGAATAATTTGTCATGGAATTATGGATAAGAGGTCATAATGGCCATCATTCATTCAATCAATAGTTACAAGCAGCCTTGCAACTCCTCCCATATATTACCCTAAATGTATAATGTCCTTCAATGAGAGTATGGCATAAGAAATCATCTAATGGAGTCTCCTTAAGTCTTGGTTGACACCATTAAAAGTGTGATCAAACCAAATTGGTCAACCATCCCTTCCTTTGGTAGTTACAATGGTAGGATGTGGTCCATCTTGACCTTAATAAATCCTCAACTAAACCATCTCTCTTTTGCATGTCAATAAGGCTTAAGAAACTACCCCATCCTCCATAATGGATATGACATGTGATTTTTCACCTCCTTGAAGTAGTTAAAATTATGTTTATTAACCTTAATTTATGCCTCTACACAAATAATCATATAATTTGGTTAACAAAATAGGCCTATTAGGAAACTAAGCCTAGTCACTCGGTGCAAGTTGCTTAGATGGCCATGAGACTTGCATAAAACCTTGAGAATTGGTAATTAATCATGTTTCATGTCTAAAAAATCATATTAAACATTGATTATGCATTTCAAATATTGTACACCTATAATTCTTTCTCATTTAGGTGACTAGGTCACCTTTCACTAACACCTCTAGACTACATATTTAGTCCAAGCCTATCAAAGCATTTTTAGGAGGAGTTAAGAGTAGTTTTTGGAATAAGAGGGTGTAATAAACTTAAAACCATCCTCTTTAATGGTATGCAATTATTCATCTAGTTCTATACCTTGGATTCCTTACTAAAACTTGTAAAAATAGAGCTCTTAGTGCATATGTATATCTATCAATATAAACCAATGCCATGATTAGGACCTTCTCAGATTAAAGAATTTGTTTCAATTTTCTTTGAGACAAATTCAATTAATTTGAGTGAAAATTTATCGATACCTTTCCCATCGAGTTTATATTAGGGTTTTAGAGAGGTTTAAGGAGGTTTAGACTCTTAACAATAGTTCATAAAGGTTAAGCCTTCAACCTATGAACTAATACCACTAACTTATAGTATATAATGCCCATCAACCTTCCCCATGTGATAATAACTCCATGAAAATCCTTCATATAGTTATGATCATAAGAAGGTGCTCCTTGGATATCCATTCTACATTTTGTGCACTTTTAAAGAAATTCTAGGCCAAAATGGCCAATTCTCAGCTCTCCTCTACAAACCAATGCTTATTTAACATATATAACTCCATTATATACACTTATATTTTATTTTTAATTTCTCTTTAACCCTTTATTATCCTTTAAATTTTGTCTCCAAGTAGTAATGCTTTGAGGAGGATATTAAGCCAATAGACCTAATGATAGTGTTTCTATGTTTTGCCCTCAAAGGTAGTTATTTGAGCACTTAGATACCTCTGAGAGTGTGTAACCTAACATCTATATCCTTTGGATCACTTTTTTTTTCTTTGTTAATCTATTCACTTCCTCCTTCACATATACACAGTTAGCTAACTAGACATTTAGGCATGGTTGTAGATGACCATCATATGAGCTAGTTTGAAGACTATAATTCTACCTTGATACCTCTCATGAAAAATTGAGGGGAATCTTACCACATATATAAGGCCAAAAATTTATCTAACACACTTCCTTAAGTGTCACCTAGTCTGATTCTATGAGAATCCTTCAAAATTGCACTCTTTAAGCCTATAACAGTCCTCTTTAGGCCTGATCTATACACTCTATAGGTGCCAACCAATTGCTCATTTAGGTTACCTTTAGACATGTTAAGATAAAAAAAAAATTTCAAAACTAAAATATCTCAATTTAAGGCAATTGAGGGTAAAAATTCCTTTATCAAGTCACTAGTTGGGTTTTGACAAGGTTTATAGGGACCTAGATTCTTAAGGATGATTCATAGAGTTAAGGTATCAAATCTCAAAACCAATGTTGAGGATCATCAATATATAATCTCACCCTTATCCCATAATGGTAACCATATCCCATGCATCTCTTAATGTGATTTTTAATCAAGGAACCATGCTCTCTTGATCTCTTCTTAGGTAAAATAATGCTTTTGAGGTGGTTTTCAATCTCAAAGATTGTTCATACAGATGTAGGGATAAAAATGAGAATAAAAGACTATATTTTGGGTTAGGATACCCCCTAAAACACATCAAATTCCCATAATATCCCATTCAACTCCTTCAAGTAATTTTGAGCTTCTTAAAACTACCTCTTAGGCATGGAAGACTATGTGTGTGATGAGAGAGAGTGTTATCTTAAGGACGTTGTCTTAATGCTTGATATGAATTGTGAATGATATCATATTTACTTTACTAGAACATATGTATTAAATTGATCATCCAACTAGACTCACTCTCCCAATGGTATTTCAACCTAGTCTTTAAACTTTGAGGATTTGAAAGTAGTTAAACCTATACAGCCCTAATGGCCTGGTTCTTGGGATTTATCTTCATTTTCTTGAGTTAAAAATTTAGGACAATATCTTAGGGAAATATTCAATTAATTTCCTAAGTTTCAAATCTTCAAAATATTTCCCAACTATAATTTATCTCTAATTTCCATGTCTAGGCTTGTAAATACCTATTTAGGCATGTTAGGCCTAGCTAACTTGCCAAGGCTTTGCTTTGCTTTAGAGGACCAAAGAATTCAATGTATACTGAGAGCCTTTATAAAAAAAATCATATACCTTTTTTTCACTCTTTCACTTCACATTTATGCATAGTTCCTCACATTTTCACCTTTTTACCTAAAGATCCTACCTGTAGGTGATAGCTCTGTGCCTAAACTAAGAGAGTAAAAGGTGAATTCTTTCTTTAATTGGATCCTATGGTAATTTTATGACATTTAAAACCATTTTAAGTGTCTCCAATATCTATATATAACCCCAAATCTAGTTTTTACTAATGAAAACACTAACCTTTTCACATATTTACACATAGGCCTATAACTATCTATCTAGGCCTACTAGGACTAGTTGGACCTTTAACCCTTTGGGTTGTCTTTAGTCTCTTTAGTGTAATTATTTTGGGGATATTATTAAAATTAATATTTAATTGCATATTATTCTCCATATCATGCAACCTCATGCCTCTTTAAGGACCGATTTAACTCTGCCATAAATATGTAGGTGGTAATTTGGTACAATCGTGTACTAGATTATATTTATCAAGTATTTTACCATGTTTCCTAATGGATATAATCCTTTAATGAGGCCATTAAATTTACCTAACTTATCCTATTTTTTTAACTCAATAATTTCCTTCTACTCTATTCAATTACAAGAATAATGTTATCATCACCCTCATTCCTGTAGATTGTGAAGGCACAATCACTCAAACTGGTAAGAGCCAAAAATTAAATCTTTTTGAAAGTTTTAATACTTTATTAAATAATTTATAGAATATGTATGAGGTTTATTAACATTTTTAAAAATATATATCAAACACTTTTTCACATTGAACCTCTTAGAGGACCAAAATCCTGCAATGGAAACCTACAACATTTCCATACTTGAGGATGCCACTCATTTATGGCTTTTAAAAGCATGAATATTATTTTTTATGGATTTATATGAATTATAAGGTTATATAAGGAATTATTACACCATAATCCTTTAGCAACGAACTCACAATCCACTTGAAAAGCCTAAAACCAACCTTGTAGGGTCTGATAGTACAGTCTGACCCACAAACATTCTGAATGATTTTTTATAAATCATGGGGAATCAATATGTAAAATAATTCAAAGGATTGGAAGGCCATGATACCCCCTTCCTCTGTTCAAGAGCTTATTTCACCATTTTCTCTCTCATATCTATAATATGCAAGAACCTAAATGGTTGTCTAGAGTTGCTAAGGAGAGTGATAGAGAGAAAGGATGAGTTTTTAACTTATTTTTACTTCAAAATCCCTAAAAATCATATATCTAGGTCTAATAATCATAAATTAAGACTTTTATATGCCTGAACATGATCGTTCTCTAAAAAACTTGTATGGACTACCTAAAAACCTTCTCTTTCTATTATGAAAATTGTCCATTCTACTTGAAAATTGATGGAAATGATAGTCCAAGTTCCCCCAAAGTCTATATATGTTTGTATGGGTGTAATATAAGGTTTCAACCTCTTCCTTCTACCTCAAACCTATCATTTCTTACCACATTATCCTTTTTAATGCAATAATTAATTAAGAAAGCATCTTCAAAAGGATATAAGACATTATAGTAGTTGGTTACCACCCATTTTGGCACTTGTATGGACTAGGGAGGTGTAACATGAATTTGACACATGATAGGTGACTCAAATTGACCCCCTAAACTTTATAACATGATTGAACACACTTGACTATGCCATAAGGTGACTAGACAACATAAGGCCAAAAATGACATTTACCTTAATTTTATCAAAACAACCTTAACCAATGTTAACCAAGGCTTGGAAAGATCCTTTTGTGGACCAAGATAAGAATTAAGATAACCATAGATAGGATCATAGTTCCTTAGTATAAATTTTTGAACTATAAGAGTTGATATTTGGCCTGAGAGGCCAAATTATCAACATTCTTGGTGACTCACATGGTTTGACTTAATTTTTGGTCAAGAGAACTAGCTATCTCATTATTTTGGGAAAAAGACTCACATATGACAACATTACTTGATATGAATACTTTACCTTAGATTGACAAACAAACTATCACCTTGAAAACTTTTAAGGGCTGTAACAACCTCACCACTCACATAAAGATAACACACATATAAGTAATAAGAAACACATATGTACTAAAAAACACTTATTGGAAAGTAGGCAAAGATAAGCTACTATAAAAAACTAACCTGAACAAGCCTTCCTCTTCCTGGGTCAAAGGGGAAGTTTCTTAGATCCTTTATGAGATGATCCAATTTGAAGTACAAATTGTTGATCGTGTTTTATTCTTATTTAAATGACTCCTTATTTGACCACCATTATCTATGTATTGACCTTAGATGACTCTACAACAATAATCATGTCTCCAATGCAAACATATTCATCTTGATTTTCAATTTTTACCTCAAACTGTTGTCTATCTTTGGTGGTGTGAGATTTTTCCAAGCTGGTTACATATTGGTTGATATGGAAATCAACCTCAACCTTTACTTCAATTGGCTCCTCAAAAAAAATATTTTTCTCATCTTAGAAGGTACCATATTCATCATATCTTGGTGGACCTTAAAACTAAACCTCCTATAGATGATTTTCAAGACATATTGGCTCACTAGGAACCTTGAAATCTTCCTCAAAAGATTCATCTTGTTCTTCTTGAGGTAGTTGCCTATTAAGCTCTTCAAGATCCTTGATCATGCCCAATTAGGAATACCTCATGCCATTAGGATCTTGGATCCTTATTAAGCCCTTCACCATGCTCATTTTCCAATTTGACAATTTTGGCATTCTCTTGATGAGGTGGAGATTGTGGTCATAGGAATCCAAGAAGGGAGGTTAGTATAGTATTAGTTCAAGAAAATGAAACTCGAATAAACACACTAACACTTACACTCCTAGGTTAGATACTAGGGAGATCTTAGTAACAAACACTAAATGAAATAAAAATGAAAACATAAAAGACAATATCTCTTTTACCTTCCTTAGGAGCTCTAAATGCTTTATTGAGTGGCTTGCTTAGCTTGTGCATCAAGAAGTCTTTGGTAATGAATCTTGTGTAGTTCCTTCTCTCCTTGTCACCATGGCTTATGAGTTTTTATTAGCTTAATATTTTGGCATTATAAAATTATTTATATTATTCTCATGGAGAAAATCCTAGATAATAACTCTATAATATCCAAGCTTTTTTAATGAAGTGGTATGTCCTTGTATTTATAGCCTAAGGAATTAACTCTCACCCAAGGTGAGTTAGATTTGAGTTAAGGATTGGAATGGGTTTAAAATAGACCTAGGTGTGTCAAGAATAAATCTATTAGAGTTAATATCTATCAATTAATTATGATTTATAATTACTAGGCATGGCTCTCAAAATTAGATATTTTAGGATATTTTCAAAGAGCTTGACAACTCATAAAGGCTAGGATATTTTAAATTTTTGAATTTCCCTTTTTTATATATTTATTAATTTAAAAAAGATGATTCAACTAGGTATTTAATTTTTTTTAACTTGTTAATTTATTTTGTTTAGCCTTTTATCTCTTTCAAGATTGATTCAAGTGTGCAAATTCCCCACTTAATAAGAACATAGGCCAAATTAATTATTGTGATGCTGCAAGTGATTAGGGATGAATCTGTGAGAGGTTATTATTTCATATGATAGAATACCCTAATTAGGGATGTATAAACATGATTTTGAGATTTTAAAAATGATGCACAAGTAAATTTGGGACGTTTAGTGATTCTTAGGCTTAAGTTGAAATAATTGGTAAGAATCAGTCTAAAGTCCTATTGGAAGCTAGTTATGCCCAGTTTTAGGTGTATACAAATATGTATCATATAAACTTGAAAAAAAATTCTCTATGTATTCCAAAAAGGTAACTTATTCATGATTAATCAAAAATACATGGACCTCACTACCACTCTTACAATCTCCTTATGAAGTAGCTTGTTGATCAAGTGCTTCTAGCTCTCCAATAGGGTCATGATAAGGCTCATGTTCGACTGCAACTTGATCATGTTCTATTAGGACCCTTCAAGCTAACCATATTTTTGTAGTTTTTTAATTTAATAAAAGTCTATGTACACATATACTTTGTAAGACATCCCTCAAGTTCATTATAATAGATAGAATAGTAAAATGTAATAGCCTAATAGTAGATTAATCCCACATTCATGGGGAGTAGTAGTTATCTAGTGATAGATTACAATAAATAGGGATTTTAGTCTAGTATGAAGTCATCCACGAATTGTATTGAATTAAAATTTCTCAAAGGAGTTTGTCCCCTCAAAGAGGCCATCATTTCTATAATTTTTCTATTATAATTCAATTCTACTTATTTCAATCAATATATTGCTAATATTTATAGTTTGTTTCATATATTTGTAATTATTTCCTAATTTTTTTAGGAAAGATCCTATCAACTAGTATCATAGCACTTTCTAAGGCCAATTTTTTTTGACCCACTGTATGCTCTCACCTTGCCTTAATAGGACCCTGATGATTTTAAAGTAGTAACTAAACATAAAGTGGAAACTACGATAGGACTTTTTTTGGAATGGCACCATTTACACATATATTTATTTTCTAAATCTCCATTATAGGTATGGATAAGGGTAAATACTTATCCACATAACTTTAGGTAATACTTGGGCATAAGCCCTAAAATTCATTATGAGGATTACCATAGGAATCTCAAAGTAGTTAGCCCATTGAGAGGACCTGCCAGTAAAATGGGCAGTGGCCCCATTTTGATTGACTAGTTTCCACCCATGAGGTAAACCAAGTGATATAATTTAGGGGTAAATACATGGCCAAAATTTTTATGGAGAGTGGTACTCATTCAAATGGAATTGGTGGCCAAATATATTTATTAAAACCCTTAGGTAACTAAATTGGCTTAGGGCCCATATCCAACATATCAATTCTAAAGATTATCAATAGAAGTAACTACAATTGGGCATAGTGGTAACTGTAAATTTATCAATCAAATTCTGACTAGAGTAACCAGAGTAAATGGTGTCAAAAAAACATTAGTTATGGTTGTGACCCATTTTGGCACCATGAAAAGTGATGTTACTGAGCTTCATTCTAAAATTAATGCTCTTTGTAAGGACCTCTACAAATAACTTTCTGATATCCATGCTAAAAATTGTCCTTTTTAAAATCATGGGGATCATCGCTCTAATGGTAGTTATTCTTGGGCACCATTTTTTGGTCCTAAATTATCTTTTCCAAAATTTGATGGCACTAACCCCATTAGTTAGATTTACCATGTTGAACAATATTTCAGCTTGCATCCCACATAAGAAAGAGTCTTTATTACTTATTTTCACCTAGAAAAATATGATATCCAGTGGTATGAATGGTACCACAAGATACACCCTAAACTATAATGGACCAAGTTCACCACACTCTTAATTACCCATTTTGGGCTTAGTTTCTATGATGACTTCATAGGAGAATGAACTAAACTACATCAAACTAGCACCATGTGAGAGTATTGAATAAATTTCAATAAACTTTCCAATCACATAGAGGGTCTCTCTAATGATTTTGTTTTGAAACTACTTCATTAGTATCCTCAAGGGTGGGCTTTGATCCAACGTGAAAATGTTTCAACCTCACACCATAGAATCATTAGGTCTTATTAAGTTTTCCAATGACAACATCACCTTCTAGCATCACACTTCTAATTATGCACCATCCAAGCCCTCTTCCTAATGGCCCCACACTAGGATAACCCCCATCAAACATTTCACAAAAGCTAAAATGCATGCCCAATGAGAAAAAGTGCTTTTTTATAATTGTTATGACAAATGGGTTCTCAAACACAAATGCATAGAACAAAAATTGTACCTACTAGACATCAATTCTCCACTAGAGCTTGAAGATTCTTAGAATACCATTGAGGACCTAATACAACAAATTGATGATTTTGGGCACTTAGATTCCCATCCTAAAATCTCCATGCATGTTTTGTTTGGATTTACCACTCCCCAAACAATGTGTGTTAAAGGGTTTTTTAAGAAATAGCCACTCACCATTCTCATTAATTTGAGTATTACTCACAACTTTATTGGCCCTTGGGTGGCTAAGCAAGTAGACTATTTTATAAAACCTTATTCTACCTTTGAAGTAATGATTTCCAATGGAAAACCTTACCATGTTAAGGAAAGTGTTATAATGTTTGCATTTCTATGGGTGACTATAACCTTAAGGCTGACATGTTTGCTTTGTATTTAGGTAGATGTGATGTTGTATTGGGAGTCTAATGGTTATGCACCCTTAGATCCATTCTTTGGGATTTTTCTAAATTGTGGATGTAGTTCACTGAGAATGGTCATCAATACACTCTTCAAGGCATTTTCTTGACTCTAAAAGTGTTATCATCTCTCACTACATGGAAAAACTTCTTAAATTCAAGACTCATGGAATCATTGCCCAATTTTTCTCTTTTCACACCACTCTCCCATTGGATTCTAGATAACCTTCAAACTTTCAAGATGTTTTATTAAAGCATGTAGTTTTCTTTATGTAACCAACATGATTTACACCTCACCACCTTAAATACCATCATATCTAGCTTCTTATTGAAAGTACATCCCCCAACATTTATCCATACTACTACCCATTTCATCAAAAGGTAGAGATCAAAAAGATGATTCGTGACCTTCTATAGGCAAGTGTCATTTAAGCCATCACTAGTACCTATTATTCACCTGTATTGCTCATTCATAATAAATATGGTTCTTGGTGATTCTACAATGACTATCAGGACTTGAACATGCTCACAATCAAAGATAAATTCACCATTCTAGTCATTGATGAGCTCCTCAATGAACTACATGGTGCATAGTTTTTGTCCAAATTAGACCTACACTATAACTATCATCAAATTTGTGTTCATGAAGCTAACATTCCAAAAATGGAATTTCACACACATGATTGTCATTATGAGTTCTTATTCATGCCATTTGGGCTTACCAATGACCCTTCCACCTTTTAGATCTTAATGAACCACATATTTTGGCCATTTTTGTGGAATTTTATCTTGGTCTTCTTTTATGACATACTCATCTACAACCACACATGGGAGGATCATCATAAACACCTAGATATATCTTTGGGCATTCTTGTTACAAGCCACTTATGTGTTAAACATTTCAAATGTTCTTTTGGGAAATCAAAAGTTAAGTAACTAAGACATATTGATTATTTTGATGGAGTTTATATTGACCCCACCAAAATTGAATCTATGATAACTTAGATGACACCTTCAACACTCAAAATTCTATGGGGATTTCTTTGTTTGATAGTGTACTATAGGAAATTTTTCAAGGATTATAGAAAAATTACAACACCACTAACAACTATTCTTAAGAAAGACTCATTTATATGGTATCCCATATCTACTATAGCATTTGATAACCTCAAACAAGTAATGTGTTCCACCCTTGTCTTGGCCATTCTTGATTTCTCATATTTATTTCTTATTTAATGCAATATATGTGGTAGGGTCTTAGTGTGGTACCCATGCAACAAGTTCATCCCATTGCCTTCACTAACAAGGCACTCATTAGGAACATTTAGAACACTCCACATATGAGAAATAAATGATGGATATTCTCCATGTAATTCACAAATGGCATGTATACTTGATTAGCTAACATTTTTGTATCAGAATGGACCACCAAAGTCTCAAATATTTTTTTGAGAAATGGGTATCTTCCCTAGATCAGCAAAAATGGGTTTATAAACTCATGGGATGTGAATATGAGATCATTTATAAAACAAAGTAAGGAAAATGTAGTGGTTAATTCTCCCTTTCACTATTTTAAAGACCCAGTGTGCCTTTGTGTAGTCTTTATTCCCATTTACACATGGCACCTTGATATTCAAAATGAAAGGCATGATGATAGCCTAACGCAACAACTCATTCTTCAACTATCTATTGATTCATCTACTAAACCTCACTATATTTGGGATGACCATAAATTATGATATAAAGGTTACCTTTTATTGATAATAGGCTCCAAGTTTAAACACCCTATTTTATAGGAGATGTATGTTTCCCCTTTAAATTGACATATAGGGTTTCTAAAAGCATATGAGTGAATTCACCGTAATTTATTTTGGCCTAACATCAATTAGGATATCAAAACATTTATTGTTAAATGTGATATTTGCCAATACAACAATGTAAAAATAGTCACCCCATCTACTCTACTCTAACCACTTCCAATTCAAACACATATTTGGACAAACATTTCCACATATTTTATTGATAGTCTCCCAAAATTTGGAGGTAAATTAGCAATTCTTATTGTATTACATCACCTTTCCAAATATTATAATTTTTGTGATCTGGCCCATCCCTATACTACTTTCACCATTACTTAGATATTTATTGATCAAATATTTTGACTCCATGGTGTTCCTTCCTCTATTATCTTAGATAGTGATCCTACCTTCACAAGACATTTTTAGCAAGAGATTTTTAAGCATTTGGATACACATTTAAAAATGAGTTAGGGATATCATCCATAGACTGATGGCCAAATTAAAATTGTCAATAAATATTTAGAAACCTACCTTCATTTTTTTTGTCACTGAGTAATAACATCAGTGGATAAAATGTTTACCTCTTACAAAATGGTTGTACAACACTTCCTACCACATAGCTACCAAATCACCCCATATGAGGTCATTTATGGTTAAAATCCACCTTCTCTTATTTCATATTTACAAGGAATCCCCCTATATAAGCTATTGATTTTACCATCAATACATATGATAATATATTTTACCTCCTCAAGGATAATCTTCACATGTCACAAAATCACATGAAGTAATAGGCAGACCAATACCACTCTGAATGATCCTTTTAATGTGGAGATATGTTTTTATTCATCTATAACCTTACAATAAATCCTCTTTGAATCTCAAAGTTTTCCATAAATTAGCTCCAAAATTTTGTGGGCCTTATAAAATTCCCCAGTAGGTTGGATCTATCATCTACAGGTTAAAACTCCCACCTTCCTCATGTGTACACCCTATTTTTCACGTATCCTACTTAAATAAGGTCCTTGGACACAATGTCAACACTTAGACAATGCTTCCCAAACTTGATATAGAATGGTCTCTCATTTTACACCCTAACTCTATCATCGATAGGTGCTTTCACTCCCTCCATAATTGGTTCATCACCAAAGTTCTCATAGAGTGGTAGGGGATGAAACTAGAAGATGTGCCTTGGTAACCTCTTATTTCCATTCAATAGTAGTTTCCTTACCTCAAGCTTTGAGGTCAAATATTTTAAGGGGGAGGTCATGTTATGATCTTTCATCCTAACCATCTTTTTGTAGTTTGTTTATTTAATAAAAAGTTATAGATGCATATGCTTTGTAAGACATCCCTCAAGCTCATTAATAATACATATAATAGTTTAATTTAATAGTGTAATAGTATATAAATAACACATTCATGGGGATTAGTAGTTATCTAGTGATAGATTATAATAAATAGGATCTTAGTCTAGTATGAAGGAATCCACAAAATATATTCAATTAATATTTCTCAAAGGAAGTTACCCCCTCAAAGAGGCAAAAAATTCTATAATTCTACTATTATAATTCAATTATACTTATTTAAATAAATATATTTCTAATATTTATAGTTTTTTCATATATTTTCAATTATTTCCTAGCTTATTCAAGAAGGATCCTATAATATTCATCATCTATGGAGAATGGAAGTTCATTGATCCATTCAAGTTATAATTAATCTTGTTTTTATTATTTTAAATATGAAATATCCTCTCCAAGTTCCAAAACATTAGTTATATCTTCACTTGAGACCTCAACCTATTATTCTATTCCATTATTCAAAGACATCATGTTGAGTTTTTCAATCTCATCTAAGGATTCATGGTATAATTACTACTAATGATCATCTAAATTACTTGAAATTATCTTAGATTCAACAATGGGTTCATGAGGGATATTTTAATGACTATCTCCTAGAGGAGAGGATAAGTTGCTTATGTTTCATCCACCTCAAGGTCAAGCTATTATGACTACTCTACATCATTAAACTTTCCTTTAGGCTCAAAATCTAATCTATTAGGATGAATAGGAGTGTCAATAGTGATATCCCCATCATAGGTTCTTAAAGTATCATTTTCAAGATGTTCTTGGAACCCATTTACAACTAAAACATAATCAATATCTTGAAGGACTATCACCTCATCTATGTTTTTTTATCAATTTCCCTCTCACATCTAAATGCTCCAATCTTGCCTTCAGTGAAATTGGATTCTCCTAACTTGGATTCTTAGGAGTACCAAGTTGATCATGATTTTGTTGAGGAGATGGAGAAAGGTAATCAATTTAAGGCACTACATTCTTCCTTGATTCTTTAATTACTTTATCAAACTTAGATATATCTTGATTCTCATGAATGATTTCAGTATGAAGGAAAGATGGGGACCTTGAAAAACTTGAAAGATATCTTAAACTAGCCTCCATACACTCCTCTTCATTTATATGCTCCTCATTTTCTCTCCAAAATATAGGTCCTCCTTAAAATAAGGAGATAGTGGGAGGGAAAGAATGTCCAACTAGTGAAGTAGGAACATAAGGCTTTATAGGTTGCTCATGAGTGAGTTTAGGGGGTGAGCAGACACTCTAAAATATTAGGAGATTATTAGGGTTAGTATTCATAACTTCTTTCTCTCTTTTCATACCAAAATATCCATGGAAAAATTGAGCTTGAGGAAGAGGTGAGGGGCTTTAAAATATTGGTAATCTCCTTGTCATGACTTTTGTAACCTTCCTCTCTTATCGGATTAGGTTTAGAATGGGAGTAATGGTCCAAGGATATTGACATGGGGAAAAAGGAGGTGGGGGCTCATAGGATTGGTTGTATTGAGATTATTTCTCCTTCAAGGCTAATATCTCACTAGTAATTATTTGATTCATGTTTTTTAAATCCTCCAACTCATCAAAGAAACTAGGTGTAGCTCAAAAGGGTGGGTGGGGATGGAATGAGGGGTATTAATTTGATAATAAGGCTACCAAGGAGGTTGATAGGGCTCAAAAAGATGGTAAGGGTGATGTTATTGATAGTAAGGAGGATGATAAGGTCCATAAGGATATTAACGTATGTGGTTGGGTTACCAAGAGGGATGGTAAAGAGTACCATAGGATTGATGTGAGACATTAAGATATTATAATGGGTTGATATAGGATTGATAAGGCTCATGGTGAGGCTAGTATGGGTCATCATAGGGTTGATAAAAATTTATAGAACATACATATCCTCCATATCCATCCATAAAATATCATGAGGCAAATAGAGAACAAAAATATTATCAACAACAGTTGTTCTTACCTTTAATTGAAGACCTTTTGGTGACCCTTGACATGATATCTTGAGTGCTAACCTAATACCAAAATACTTGCAATTCCTTGGGTCACCAAATTATGAGAGTGCATGCTCTAAGCTCCATAAATATTTGTCCCACCAAACATGCTATAAATTATTATCAATCTATATTGTACCCTTGAGGTAGTGGTGTTTTAGACCTACCTCATAAAGATGATACAATGAGATCACCTCGAGGTGTGGGTGGCCTAGTTAGTGGGGTGAACCTTTAGTTTTGAGTCCAGATCCCTTGATACATCATATAAGTTTAGTTGCTAAACCTACAAAATTTCTAATGAAAAGAGATTAAAAAATTCATAAAATAAACATAAGCTATACAAGGTGATGCACCAATATATTATGTCCACTCTATTTGACCCTTAAACAACACTTATGAATAAGACAAGGACTAGTGATTAGATCACTCTCTTTTAAAGACTCCTAAGCATAAATAATTCACATGGAGGCTATGTTTAGTGGTTACAACTTGAGCATGATGAATGGGAGTTATGTTTTTATGACACTACTAATTATATTATGTTCCAAGCACAATCACCAATACTTAACACTCCATATGACCTATTTAGACAATCTCCTAACAACTAAGTGAGAACAAGGACCTACAAAGGGGAATAATATTTAATCAATTTTGAAAATAAATAAGTATGAAACACACTAAGATATCATAGAGAATCTTAACTAGTCCTTATATTCATTCAAAGTTTTACAAGGTATAACATGGATAGAGTTTTTTCATACCTAGTCGATGGATGAATACAATGCATTTTTAGCCTCAATTTATAAAAAAAAATAGAGGGAAAGGAAGGAATAATATAGTGTGTAAGTTTGGATAATATTTCATAATTTCCATCATTCATTTAATCAATGATTACAAGTAGCCTCACAACTCTTCCTATTTATTGCCTTAACTACACAATGGCCTTCAATGAGAGTATGGCATAGGAAATAGTCTAGTGGAGGCTCTTTCGGTCTTGGTTAACCCAATTCAAAGTGTGAACACTCCAAATTTTTCAACCACACCTTATTTTAGTAATTATAATGGTAGTATGTAGTCTATCTTGGCCTTAATAAAGCCTTAACTAACCCATCTCTCTTTTTCATATTAATAAGGCCTAAAAAAATCACCCATCCTCCATAATGGACATAAAATGTGCCTGATACCCTTGATGAATTATTTAAGAGGATGTTAATGAACATATATTTACTCCCTTAGTTTTACTCTATGCCAATAGGCATCTCTTTTAGTTGAGTAAATAGGCCTATTAGGCAACTAGGCCTAGTCACTCGATACTAGTTGCTTGGATGGACATGAGACTTGCATAAAACCTTAATGATGGGAAAGTGAGAATTTTTATGTTATAAAAAAGTATATTACACCATGAATTATGCCTTTAAAATAGAGGAAACATGTAATTCTTTCTCATTTAGATGACTAGGTCACTTTTCACTAGCACCTCTAAACTACATGTTTAGTCCAAACCTATAAAATCATGTTTAGGAGGAATTGAGAGTAGTTTGTGACCTGAGAGGGTGTAATACAATTCACACCATCCTCTTTAATGGTATTTAATTTTTCATCTAGATCTGTAGCTTATATTCATCATTAAAACTTATAAAATAGGGCTCTTGGTACATTTGTATAGTTTTCCATACAAACCAATGTTATAATTAGGACCCTCTTAGAGTGAAAAAAGTGTTTAAATTATCTTAGATACAAATTCAATGCATTTGAGTGAAATTTTCTCAAGATCTTTCCCAATGATATTTTATTAGGGTTTTAGAGAGGTCTAGGGAGGTTTAGACTCTTAACAATAATTCATAAAGGTTAGGCATTCAACCTATGAACTAATTCCCATCAACCTTCTCCACATGCTTATAAATTCATGCAAATCCTTTGTATATTTCTAAGTAGAATAAGGTGCTCTCACATGACCATTCTACATTATGTGCACTCTTAAGGTAATTTTAGGCCAAAATGGCCACTTCTAAGCTCTCCTCTACAAACCAATGATTCTTGCACATATTAAACTCCATTAGATACAATTTTATTTTATTTTTAGGTCTTATTCAAGTCCTTATTATCTTATTACTTCATTATCCAAGTATTAATGCTTTTAGGAGGGTATTAGGCCAATAGACTTAATGACAGTGTTTTTGTGTTTTACACTCAAAAGGAGATATCTAATCACTTTGACACCTCAAAGAGTATGTAACCTACCCCATATATCCATTTTATCACTTGTTTTGTCTTGTTTAATCTAAATCCTTCCTCCTTCACATGTACATAATTAGCTAACTAGACATTTAGGCATAAATATAGATGACCATAAGACGAACTAGTTTGAAGCCTATAATTCTACCTTAATACCTCTCATGAGAACTTGAGTTGCATATTAACATGTCTAAATAAGTCCAAAAATGGCTCTAACACACTCCCTTAGGTGTCACCTATTCTAATTCTAAGAGAAGCCTTCAAAATTGCTCTCTTTAGGCCTATAACATTCCTCTCTAGGCTTGATTCATCCACTATAAACTCTCCATGTGACAACCAGTGGATAAATTAGGTACTCATAAGACATAATAATACCATAAAAACATTTCAAGACTCAAATATCTCATTTTAAGTCACTTGAGGGAAAAAATTCCTGTATTGGGTCACTAGATAGGTTTTGATAGGGTTTAGAGGGACCTAGATTCTTAAAGATGATTCATAGATTTAAGGGGTCAAATCTCAAAACAAATGTTGAGTATAATTAATACAAAAAATCCCCCTTCTATTATAATGTTCATCATATCCCATGTATCTCTTTAGGTGAGTTCTGAGGAACCATTCTCTCTCGATCTCTTCTTAGGCAAAATAGGTGCTTTTAAGGTGGTCTTTAATAATAAAGATTGTTAATATAATTGTAGGGTTGAAACTAAGAATAAAAGCCAATATTTTAGGGTAATAAAACCCATTAAACACCTTTACTACCCATTTTATCCCATTAAACTCCTATAAGGAGTTCTAAGCTTTGCAAAATTGCCTCTCACACATGGAGGACTATGTGTGTGACGAGATAGAGTGTTAGCTTAAAGATGTTATCTTAATGCCTGATATTAAATATGAATGATCTCATAGTTAATTTAAAATAACCTATATATTCAAGTGATCATAAAATTTTCCTCACTCTCCCACTGGTCTTGTAACCTAGTTTTCACACTTTGAGGTTTTGAAAGTAGTTTAACCTGTGTAGCCCTAATGGCATGGTTCTTAGAATTTCTATTAAATTTATTGATTTAAAACTTTAGGATCATATATTTAGGAAATATTCACTTAATTTATTGAGTTTTAAATCCTAAAAACACTTTCCAACTTAAATTTATCTCCAATATCCTTGTTTAGGCTGGGAACTGTCTATTTAGGCCTATTATGCCTAACAAGCCTAATAAGGCTTTCTTTTGCTTCAGAAGACCAAATAATTCAATGTATATTGAGAGCCTTTATAAAAAAAATTATGTAACTTGTTTTCACACTTTCACTTCGCCTCTATGTATGGTTCCTCACATTTTTACCTTATTACCTAAATATCTTGCCTGTAGGTGGTAGCTTTGTGCCTTGACTGAGAGAATAAAAGGTGAATTATTTATTTAATTAGAGCCTATAGTAGTTTTATGAAATTTACCACCATTTTTTAGTGTCTCCATTATCTCTATATATCTCCCATGCTAGTGTTTATTCATGAAAACCTTGACCTTTTCACATATTCACACATAGGCTTGTGACTATCTATCTAGGCCTACTAGGCCTAGTTAGACCTGCAGCCCCTTGGGTTATCTTTAGTCTCTTTAGTAAAACTATGTTGGGGATATTTTTATCATTCAAATTTAATTTCATATTTTTTCCATATCATGCAACATCAGACCTCTTTAAAGACTGATTCAGCATTGCCATAAACATGTAAGTGGAAATATGGTACAAGCTTGTACAAGATTAGCTTTCTCAAGTCTTTTTCCATGTATCCTAATGGATATACTAATTTAATGAGGCCCTTTAATTTCCCTACCTTCTCCTTAAATTTTTTTTAACTCAACAAGTTCCTTCTACTCTGTTTAATTACAATAATAATGTTATCATCACCCTTATGTCTATAGATTATGAAGACACAATCACTCAATTTAATAAGGGCTAGGAGTTGAAACTTGTGGAAAGTTTGAATAATTTTTTTAAGACACTTTATAATATTAAATAGGTTTAGGAACATTTTTTAAAATTTATATCAAATACTTTTGCACATTAAACCTCCTGGAGGACCAAAATCTTGTAAAGGAAACTTGTAACTTCTCCATATTTGAAGGATGTCAATCATTTATGGCTTGTAAAAGCATTAACATGATTGGTTATGGATTTATAGGACTAATATGGGTATATAAGGACATATTACACCTTACTCCTTTATAAAAGAACTCATAAATCCACATAAAAGCCTAAAATTGATCCTATAGGGTTTAATAGTGTAATTTGACCCCATAACCTTATTAATTATTGTTCATAAATAATGGGTAATAAGTCTAGAAGATAATTCAAAGGATTGGAATTCCATGAAACCCCCTTCCTATGGTAAATATCTTATGTCACCATTTTCTCTCTCTTATCTATACTCAGCAAGAACCTAACTAATTGTCTAGAGTTGCCAAGGAGAGTGATCGACAAAGGGGTCAATTTTTGACTTATTTGACTTTAAATTCCATCCAAAACATGTATATGTGAATTTTATGTATAAATTTATCCATTTATGTTCCTAAACATGATATTTCTCTAACAAACTTGTATGTACTACCTAAAAACCTTCTCTTTCTATTATAAAAATTGTCCATTCTACTTGAAAACTGATGGAAATGATATGCCAAGTGCCCCTAAAGTCTATATATACTTTTACAGGTGTAATATGAGGTTTCAACCTATTTATTATATTGAAAACCTATCTTTTCTTACCATATTATACTTTTAAATATTAAAATTAATTAAGAAAGCATCTTCAAAAGTATATGAGATGCTAAAAATTTTGGTTACCACCCTTTTTAGCACTTTTGCATACTAGGGAGGAGTAACATGACTTTGACACATTTTAGGTGACTCAAATTGACCCCATATACCTGTTAACACTATTTAACCCACTTGACTATGCCATAAGGTGACTAGATAACATAAGGTCAAAAATGACATTTACCTTAATTTTATCAAAAGAACCTTAAAAATGCTAACCAAGGCTTGAAAAGATAATTTTAAGGACCATGATAAGATATAAAGTAACCATACACAAGATCAAAGGGACTTAGTAGAAAGTTTTGAACTATAGGGGTTGATATTTGGAATGGGAGGCCAAATTATCAACACCTCCCAAATTATCTCTATATATAATCAGGTTTGTATTGCTTGAGTGTGAATCCATAACACCCTATAATATAACATGGGGTCATCATGTATGGGGTCACCACAAGCTCCTCGATCCATCTAGAATGAATGTGCATATATTGTTTCCAAATTAATTCTCTATCCACCATCTCATGTGGCCTTATTTCCCCCCTCATATCATATACCATCCATATACTAGTGGCTCTAGTGACTTCCTCTATCATTGATCACCTATTGCCAAATCTATGGAAATATACTCCTAGGCCTAGATCTAATGTAATGTGCAAGGTCAAATACTCAAACCCCAATGGTATGTCATCATATGTAGATCCATATATAGTTGGTCCAATACTATTACACCCTAGGAAAATTGCATGGTATATTCCATCATGTCTTAGATAATATTAATCAGGCCAATGTGAAAATAGTGGCTAATCTTACCATGTAACAATATGCTACTGACAATGGCCATCAAATTAATGATCTCTCAGTAAATTAGTATATTTAATACATACTTTGTGAAGGATTCCTTCAAATAATTTATATCCACCACTCTATCAACTATGGTGCCATTTGTGACACCAATTAGGTCCTCTAGTATGGTCAAGCATCCATGCAACATCTAATGAATTATATGCCCCTATATGGGAATCTAGAGTATCTACCACACATATTCAAATTTAATAGTCACCTCTCTAGTAAGAAAGTGAAATGTAGTACTCTCTGAGTATCATTTCTTGACTAGTGCTAATAAAAAATCCCTATCTACTCATATCAGGGGCATCTACATGATTTACCTTAATTTAACCAACTATAGAAATTCTAATAACTCATATGTCTATATCCTATATCTCCATAGGATTAATGAACACCAATAATAATGAATTGACATAGATACCCTCTCTTACCAGACACAATCAAGTTATCACACTCTATCAATAAAATCTATCTAAAAAAGCAAATCATTCTACATATCCAAAACTAGACATTTATCATTCACATTCAGGCCAATTACTTTTCATAATTTTAGTCCCTTTTGTCCCTTGGACATTTTCTTATATTATTGTTTATGTCACCATTTTTTAAAATAATATCATCATTTATTAAGGTGATCTTGCCATTCCATAGCACATTATCACCATTTTCAATCCTCATACCATTTTAATGATATCACTATTTAGTAGGGTGATTTCATCATTTCATCAGGTGGTCTCACCAATTCTAGACCTTTTACCCATTTTTGTAGTCTCACCATTTCACAGGTAAATATCTCCATTTTTCCTTTTGTTTCCATCATTTTGGAATTTATGATTGATTATGAATTCTCTCTATTTTGGTTCTTCTAGCCTTTTTGGTTATATCATCAAATTAATCATGATATCACCATTTTGAAAATAATTATATCATTTCATTTCATAATTATAAGGTGTAGTAAATGCATTAAATTGTGAATTTTACCAAAAATAAAGGTAATTATCAATTCCCCACTCCCCATTGGTCATTATTACTCTTGCACACACTTGCCAAGATGCCTTTGGTGTGGAATACATACTATTTTATTTAATTTCTTTCATCTAAATCCATAGAAAAAATTTCAAGAGGGGAGGGTGAAATGAATCATTTTAACCCCAAGGGGTAAATATATAGCTCCAAAATTTGAATTTTTACCCTCCCAGCCAGCCATTGCATTTTTTCTTCCCCGAGGCATGGAGATGGCTTTGTGGTCTATTTTTCCTCCTATTTTCCTCTAATTACTCTATTTCTGAACCTTTTTAACTATAGACTGTCCCATTTTATTCCTTTTGAGGGCATATTCTTCAACCATATTATTCAACTAGTTCCTTGAAGGGGTATCTTGATTGTCCCAAAAAAATGTTTGGGGCATTATTGTGAACTCATTTTCAATAAATTAAACAAAATTTATAAAAAATTGAGCACATCATTCTTCAATATTTATTCAATCATTTTAATGACTTTTTAATTATTTGAAAATTCATTGATTTTCTTGTGTATTAAAAACACCTTCTCAAACAAAGGGAAAATTTAGACACTTAATTCTCATAACTTTCATGTCAAAATTATTATTAGAATTTATTTCTTGTAATAATGCAAAATCACCAAAACACCCAAATTTCCCTACACTCCTAACTTACGCATTTTAAAACACATTGGGGAATCCCTAGTTTTTATAGTGAACTATAACCAACTATCAGCTTCATCTAATTCATTCTAATCCAAATTGATGTTTTGTAAGTGGAATTTTTAACCAAAAGTATGGAACAATTATTCAACTCTCAACATTGCATAAAATCTAATCAATATTACTTAACTAATCAAATCAAATCAAATGGTTAAGTAAAAATTCCATATAAATTAGCTAACTTTCTATTTTGTTAAATCTAAAATTCAAAAAATATTAGCATTTATGACATCATCATGACCTCATTCAAAAAGGTGGAGGGTAATATCATGAATGCAATAAATATCTACATAAATTTAGATTTTGGAAGCCATGCCTCATTAATGCAACCTTTTTCCAAAATATTTATGGTATTAATCACTCCAAATTAAATTCAATTATAGACAAAATATCATTCTTGATATAACAACTATAATAAATTTGATCAAGTTAGAAATAGAGGGTGACCCCTTTAGGCATAACAAGTTTTTTTGTGTAGACATATAATGTAAAAATATTATAAAATATTCAACCATTCCTCACATTGATCAAGTAAAACCACTTATAGATAAGGGAGATGTTATTAGAATGCAATACTGACATTATTAAAGACTCTTAGTTGTAAAATATAGGCACAAACAAACCTAAATAAAGCTTGGATAATGAATCCATGGGAAAGGTATAGCATTTTCTAATGTTTTTCTATTTGTTTGCATTCTCTTAAACCTTACCAAATTTGAGGGATTATGCCTGAGGTGTCTTGTTCATCATTTTATTATTTTGAATGAACTAATAATGAACCAACCCCTCTCATAATCATAATCTACATTTTCTTCAATCATTATTAAATAATTTTAATGACTTTTTCATTCTTTGAAAATTCATTGCTTTGCTTGTGTCTTGCAAATACCTTCTCAAATAGGGGGAAAATATAGACACTCAATTTTGATCACTTTCTTGTCAAAATTATGATCAAAATTATTTTCTTTTAATAATTCATGAATCACTAAAACACCCAAATTTTCCCACATAACTAATGTGCACATTATAAAATACATTGGGGCATACCTGATTGGGGAAATGCACTATAACCAACTGTCAATTTTTTTAATTCAATATGAGCCATATTATTGTTTTGTAAGTGATATTTTTGAAAAATTAAATGGATCAATTATTCAACTCTTGATATTTCATAAAAGTTAGTCAAGATTACTTAACTAATCAAATTGGATCAAATGGATAAGTAATAATTCAATAAAAAATTGGCAAAACTTTTTTAAAAAAATCTAAAATTCAAAAAATATCAATATTTATGACATCATCATGACCTCATTCAAAAAATTGGAAAGCACTATCGTGAATAGAAGAAATATCAACATAAACTAATATTTTGGAAGCTATGCCTCAATAATGAAACCTCTTTCTAAAATATTTATGACATTAATCAATCCAAATTAAATTGGATTATAATTACACATCTCATTATTGATCCAATAAATATAATTGATCCGATCAGGTTATCAATAGAAGGTGACCCCTTCAAGCATAACAAGTTTTTTGGTGTAGACTTATAATGTATAAATATTAGAAAATATTCAATCATTCCTCACATTGATCAATTAAAACCACTTATAGACAAGGGTATATACTACTAGAATGCACTAGTGACATTTTTTAAGAAACCTAGCTCTACAATCTAGGCACAAACAAACTTGAATCATGCTTGGAGAAGGAATTCATGGAAAAGGTATAATATTTTCTAATATTTTTCTATTTGTTTTCATTGTCTATACTCTTCCCAATCTAAAAAATTATGTCTGAGGTGTATTATTTGGTAATTTTTATTTTAAATTAACTAACCCCTATTATAATCATAATCTACAATCATTAATAAGCTTTTGAATATCTTAAATTATCTTAAATATTTAATTATAATGCTTGAAGTGCATGAATCCCAAAATAAACATGATACCCCTAAAATCTTACTTTGGTTTGGGATTAGATGTGGATGCTACCATTATTGGATATTATTCTTCTATGGTTCAATAATTTATAGAGATGCACTTTGATTTTTATAAATTAATTAGAAAAGGGATATGATTAACTCAAATTTTGAAAAATAGATGATGGTAATCTCTTTTTGGATGGGATATTATAATTCAATGGGATATATCCTTAATAATGGTATTGGGGACTTACATCATGAAAATTAATCTCTAAGTTGACAAATATTAGTAATTTAGCTGATCAAGGCCAAATTACTACCCCTATTTTCTGAAACTTTCCTAAAAATGTTCAATTTCCCGTTGTAGTTGGTCAAATCAGTCATTATGGTCTAAAAATGCAAACGTTGGTCAAAAATGTCAAAAAACAAGGCAAAAAAGCATCAAAAATGATTTCAAAAGTTATAAAATTATCTCAAAATAGATTTTTTCATGTTCAAAATGGTGAAAATATCCTAAGTCCAAAGTTCTAAGTCATGAAAAGGTCATCTCATGTGTTAAAAAAGCCCCAGAACCCCTCCCATGTGCCAATTTGGTAAGTTTAAAACATTAAAAAAGGGTAAATTTTTGTATTTTTTCATGAATATAACGTAAACTTATAAAATATTCTATTTTAAATGGTGGGAAGCTTTAAAATCCTCTTTAAAGGGCAAAAAGAGCTTATTTTCTCCATTTCACAAGTAATAGTATGGAATTTGTTAAAAAAATTACATCTAGGGTAGGGGAAGTAATTTATATGGAATTAATAATATTCCATAGGAGTTTCATGAGTATTCATGGCCATATAGGCCCAAAACTAGCTTCCTTTTGGTTTCTTACTTCTTGGCACAGAGAGACATACTTGTAGATTTTCTACTGGTATAGACTACTAGAAGAGATTAAAGGTCTAAAATTTGGGGTGAAGAAGATAGAATTAGAGGGATTATTTATGTTCCAATATTTTTATCAATTTTATTCTCCATGCTCATGAACCACCTATTTGAATTTAGGGCAAATTCTGCTTCCTAGCATCCATAAAGGTAGTTGTTTTTCTTCAATTTCTCTTCACTGGGGTAGAGTTTTGGGAAAATTCAAATTGTTTCAGAATATTGAAGACTTTATATACCATTCCATGTCATTATTAATGTTTTATTAATAAAATTTAAGGTTAAATAGAGGTCTCAAATTTATTCAGTCAAATTACAGTGTTGGTAAGCTTGCAAGGGTGAATTGTATGGTCCAAAGAGAAGAAATTAGCATCAAATTATCAAGAATTTGTGGTTTTAAATGTCTATATCCTTTTTATCATGATTTAAATCATAATTTTTCAAGTTTCATGTCATAAATCTATCTCCATGCTCAAACAAAGTGCTCAAATGGGTTAGTTTATCATTCTTTAAGGAATTTTTATATATTTTAAGGTTTTTGAGGAAAACTATGATTTAATTTTGGCCTATTACCCTCCTAAAATGAATTTAAAAATTATATAAAATGATGATAAGGAGTCCTTGTCTGCATTTAATTCCTTACCATGGTCTTGGCATGTTCCTTCACCTCCCTTCCCACCACCATCCCATCCATCTCTATACCACTATCTACCATAGCCATTATCACTATGTTTTCACCTTCATTATACCCTCCATTTTTCATGTATTTTTACTTCACTCACATTTCATACTTATCCAAATTCCAAGTATCTTTGTTAAGGGAGCCAAGGGCTAGTTTAATCATCAAGCATGATTAAAAGGAAGATATAGGCCAAATGAAGTATCAAATCACATGGATATGAACATCTGCAATAAGGTTACATAATAAATTTTGATCATAAGGTACTATGAATATTTATGAATAAAGGATAGACCCTATTCAAGGTAAATAATATCAATAAATCCATAAATTGGGAGTGAGCCTTCATGAAGTTGGTCCTAAGGCAACTTTGAACATTGAGTCTTAGTATTCTTCTCACATGAAAGCCTACATAAAACAAATATCATTAAAGTACATGGCTATGTACAAAATACATCAATCAAGAAGTAATAATGGATAAAGGGTAAATATATAATACTCAATCTTGCATATGAATAGATGTTGTCAAAGGTTAAGCATGTTTTAGAGCATTATTAGATTTAATTTCAGACAATTCCATACATAGGCCATATGCACAGCCATGGTTTGAGGGGAGAAATGATTATTTTCAAAGGGTGTTTAATAAGGGTTTTGGAATGATATTGATCATTTATGGTCATATAAAGGTAGACCTAAAATATTTTTCCACTTATGAAAGTCAGGTATCTTAAGATACTCAGAGTCATAATTCTCATAAAACTCACCTACATCCCTTAAAAAAGAATTCTAATGTTGCCAGGGTTTGGTCATTAATGCATATCAAGAAAAAAAAAATCTCTTCTATTAGGTTTTTAAATTTTGAGTAATTCTATCATATTTTTGAGATAAAAGGTCACTTGTCATTCTTTGAGCTTCAAGTATATTGGTCTATAGTGCCTAAATGCACCTTCAAGCCTATAGGTGTAGTCAATTGTATGAATGAGGGTTTGGTTATCAAGGTATATCAATAAAAAATCATTGTCTATATTCAAAGCATTGCAAGAGAGAATATATTACAAAAGACAAATATAATATTGAAAGGACCCTAATAATAGCTAAAATAAAATTATAGCCAGCGTTTAAGACAGCTTATAGGCCTATACCTTGTGAGGAGGCCTAATTAGTGGAAAGGACTTCATAGGTTTTAAAGAGACACGAACTTTTAATTATGCAAAATTATGATGTTTTATAGAGAAAAATTACATGCCCAGTTTCTATGAGGGTTTAATAAGAGCAGGGTGCACTCTAGAGTGACAACAACTTGATTTTAAAATAGTCATTTTTAACCCTTGTTCTTAGATTCTATTTGATGTATAATATGCCTTAATTGGATTTGTTGGCAGAGATAAGACATTTATAGATGTAAAATCTTGAACTACCCAATTTGGATAATAAATTTAGAGACTATGGTGGGAACATGCCAAGTTTTTGCCCTCATAGTGTCTAGGATGCATTTGGAATCTACCAACTATCGCATGTACCATAATATAAAGGGGTGTTGTTATGGTTTGATGAAATATGGATTTTATAGGTGCATAATTATCTATGTGTACAACTACACATGGTGATTTCTAATTTGATTAGGTCTCCTAAGCTTCTGACAACTCCAATAACTTTTGTTATATAATTACACATGGCGATCTTTGATTGGACTTGGCTTGTTAGGCCTATGAAAACTCCAACAACTTCAAGACCTATAAAACATATAAAATATTAAGTAATTTTAAAATAATTTCACACATGAAGGGATGCCTAATTGTTATAAGAAACCTCTAAGAGGCTGTCATCTAGACTTAGATACTGAGACTCTAGGACCTATCTACTTTAGATATTTTCTTAGAGAAAAAAAGGTTAGCACTCAAAAATAAATTAAGTATAAAAGAACTTAAAAATATTGGTAGGATTATCCCTTTTACAAATAAATAATCTATGGAATATATTTAAATATAATACATGGGCTTTGGTTGGAATCAAATAAAATATTAAAGACTGGCTTTTAATAGCTGCCTGAGATCTTGAAATCAGAAGAGGTTTATATTGGGCTTGATAAAGGACTAAAATTTGATCATTTTACCTTACAAGGGGTTCCTTTTTCTCTTATAAATATGGATCTATTGTTTACAAAAAATGGTGACTATGCAAGGAAAATGTTGACTAGTGTTTATAACCCAAAATTGTAGACCTTCACTTTTAATCATAAAGATAGATAATAGAATCCCTTTTGAAAGAAATAGAGAAGACATGAAGAACTTAAATTTGATTCAACACATAACATACTATGTTTTATTTCCTTAAATAGGCCAACTTGTGTGAAAAGTGATTCATTTCCTTTCATCTCATATTAGTTCCTCTAAGATATTAGTTTGGAGTTAACCCATGTGTTTATAACTCTTGAAAGGTATTTCATTTGCATATATGATTGGGAAGGGAAAGGCTCAGGCATTGATTTTTTTCTATTTATGCATCTATATCCCCAAAAGAGATACCTTTGGTTCCACTCTAGGCCTTGATCTATTTCCATCCAAGTCAAAAATCCTACAATGAAGGTTACCAAAATCACCCTTTATTAGGAAGAAAATTTAAGATTCTCTTGAGATTTTCAAACTTTATTTCATTATGATAACTACTCTATTTCTGATCAAAGATGGTTGAGAATAAATGAAACCAAGATGAATGATTTATTAAGTGATATATTACCACCCAAAGGGACCCTTTGTCATATTGTGAATTCAAAGTGGCATACTAGTGTATTTACTATAGTGATGACATCTTTTCAACAATAAAATTATAATTAATTTACCTACTTTGTCTTAAATTGATGGTTTCATTATTTTCAAATACTATAAAAGACTTTACATGTTGATCATATATTTAATCATGAAGTTAATATTTTATGACTCCTATTTATTAGAATGTGTTTCTAATACTTTTCCAAAAATTTGAGGAGTTAAACCAAGGGACACATGGACAATAATTACATTCTCAGGGCTAGGGAAACTCTTACTTGGTAACAATTTATAGGAAGCCACTTAAGGGTCACATGAAAATAAGGAAAAGACAGTAACAATACAAAGAAGAATAATAAAAAGAAAACACACAATAGAAAATAAATTAATCTAATACTATGCTACTCCTAAAAAACACTTACATCTACTCTAATATGACTATGTATGGCATAGCTAAAAAGTAATGTTTCATGAATTGTCCTTCTTAGGTAGAGAGAAGTTATTACCTTGTATATCCTTTAGTATAAAATAATTCTAACCAAGTAACTTAATAATTTTATATGGGCCAATCCAAAGTGGGTGTTAGCATTTATTTTCATGATCTTTATCCCATAATAAGACTAGATTTTATATTTTGAATGTCTTCACTTTGGCCTTATTGTCAAACCACTTCTTGATGTTTTTTGAAACTCTAGAGAGATTCCCCTTATGTAGATTCCATTTGAAAAATGTTAAACAACATTAAATTTACCTCATTATTCTCAATGTATTATTGCATTAATTTTTACCTAGGTGGTCTGAGGATTACTAGGAATATTGGCTCCAAGCCATATACTAGTAAGAAAGGTGAAATTTTTAGGGCATGCTTATATCTATTTTGATAAACCTAGAGTGCATACTTAATCAATGTGTGTCAATATATAGGTTGCTTCTCAATAAAATTATTGACTAATTAAATCATATTTTTATTTATGGAATCAACTAACCCATTTCTTTGCAGATAATAATTCTATGAGAACTTTAGGGTGATATTGTTCTCATAATCCCACTTAACGAGTTTAGTTGATTGTAAATTAAGGTCATTGTCACAAACCAAAGGGACTAGTATGCCAAGTTATGTGCTTACATTCTCTTTGAATAAATTTATCATCTCCTTAGTTATATTTTTCCTAGTGTCTATAGCTATCATCCTCCTTGTATAGTAATATTTTTTGGTAAATATTAATTTGTGGCAAATTGATGATTAACGGTTGATGACTCCAACAAAGTATAGTCCCTATTGAGTAAAGGGACACTCTTCTATCATGGTTTGGAGTGACATTATCATATGGGTCTCAATCTTAGCAAAGGTTTAATATTCATGGAAACTTCAAACATGGTTATGTGCATATTTTAATATGGTGGCTCAGTAATACCCAATTTATAGGATTTTATGGGCTATTTTTGTCCCCAAGGGGTGGTTGTTTCCCAAATTTTAATGTAATATAGGCATAAATTCCATAGCCTCTTCTCATGACAAACATTAGATATATAAACCTCCATAGTTACTATTAAATAGCATTCCTCTTTTCAGCATATAGTGATCTACCTTCATCCTGAGAGCTCTCTTTTTTTCTTTGTTGAGTCCTAGAGGGGATTCCCATAAAGCATATAGAGGATGATCAATTCATACCAATATTGGCTAGTCATTTATGATAAATTTAGCTTCACCATAGTGATTTTAGGGTCAAACTCTATGATTAGTTGAGTAAGGCCTTAATCTCTTACCATTATGGCTAACTTAATTTCTAGGCTATATTCTTGTATCTTTTCCATCCATCAACATCTATGTTACCCTAATTCATTTTTTCTAAAAATGAGCTTTATGTCTAGGTCAGAAATAATGATGTGCACCTTATTTCTAATAATATAATGTTGAATCTTATTCACAACCTTTACTAATGCATAAGCATGTTTATCTAAGGTGGAGTACATAAATTCCACAATATTAAAATTTGTACTCATGAAGGCTATAGGGTGTTATTCTTAACCAATTTTTCAAGTAAGCACAATGATAGTGGTATGTTTAGAGGTGAAGGAATAGTGGTGGAAATATTTTGTGCAATCCTAGATAATTAAGAATAGTGCTTGCATGATGGTGTTATTAACTAAAAGGCCTCTTTGGTCGGGGTGGTCCATTTCACTTTAGCTTCTTATTTCAGCATAGCATTTAAAGGTTTAATAATCCTAGAAAAACTAGAAATTAACTTATGTAGAAAACTAATATTTCCAAAGAATGACTTCAATTATTGATTGACATTAGGGAGAGGTAATTTTAAAATTGAACTCATCCATTCAAGATCGATGAAGATACCTTCTTTGGTGATAATGTGACTAATGATATTACCTTATGTGATGCCAAAGACACTTTTATTAGGGTTAAAGGAGATACCATACCTCCTGCATCTCTCAAATATTTTATACAAGTGGTGAATGTGGTCAAACCTATGTTTTGAAAAGATAGTTAGATCATCAATGTAGGTTATTATGCATTTATCAATCAAGCCTTCAAAGGTGAAATCATAAAAATATAGAAAGTGGATCCTACATTAATGAGGATGAGTAACATATTTTATAGACAAAGGTTCCTAATTTTTTTGTAAACTTAATCTTCATTCTATCTTCTTGGTTTACCAAAATGAAGTTTTACTTTGAGAATCCATCTAGAAATGACATCATATGAGAACCACTTACCATATAAATGACCTCATCCATGGAGGGCAAAGGATAATTTTATTTATATGATCTTTGATTCATATTCCTAAAATTAATGCATAGTATAATCTCCCCATTTTTATTACAAATGGGAACTAGGTTGGCAACCCAAGTAGAATGGTAGACTAGGAAAATAATCCCTACTGAGAGAAATTTATAAACTTCCTTATAGATAAGGTTTATAGGTTTTTATATATTCCTAAATTGCTTTTACCCTTACTTAAGTGGGATTTTCTATGTTATTACACTTGGGTCAAAGATATTTAGGTATTTATATGTCTAGGTAATAACATATCTAGATTATAGAATCAACTTCTTGGGTTATTCTAAAAATGTGTGTATTTATCCATGTTAAACATTCTTTTGATGGAAATCATACCCTTTGGTACATAGTTTTCCCTTAAATTAATTATACCATATTCATCATAATCCTCATTAAAGGTATCATCTCTATCCTTTTCATCTATAATTTGGATACTAAAGACTTTAGATTTATTTAATAACTTCAATATGTGGTGATGATCATCAAAAACTTAAAAAAAACAACATTATTTGGGACTAAGGGGCATGGTATGAGTTATATATAAAATCATTATAACCCTAATTCATCTAAATAAGCTATATCCATAGTAGATGAGTTAAAGAATCAATAATATGGTTCTTTTAACTAGGGATATGTATGATGTTGAAGGAATTGAATGTTTATATTAGATCTCATGCTCAATTTTTGTGTTTCCTCAAGACAACTTATACTAAAATTTACTTTTGATTTAGTTGACCACTAACTCAGAGTCTCCAAATACTCTTAACTCTTTGACCTTGTGCTTTATGTAAAATTACAGGCCTATAATCAAGGATTCATATTCCATGAGGTTGTTAGTATAATGGAAATATAGCCTATAAGATGCTAAGTGTTGTTTCCTTTGTATTTTAATTAACAAAATCTTAAATCCATAACCTTAATTACAAAAACCCCATCAAAGTATAGGGAATATAATCTCAATGATTAAATATTTTTGTCATTCTTACCCTTCATATGTTTTATGGATAAAATATAAATTCCAATGTTATAAGATATTATGTTTATTTTTTCATTTATGGCATTATATTCCATGATCATGTGCTTCATCCTAGGTTCTCTATCAATATGCATATGATTGTCCATGCCTCTCCCAGGTAGCCACATATGTGATACATTTGTGGCTATATACATGTTTAAGGTTTTTGACTAGTCCATGTTTAGTAGTATCTCATATGTTTTAGGTATCTCTTCCACTTGAATATCTATGAATTGGTAGACTTTAGGATCACACTCCAATTTCATATGCATGTTAAAGAGTTTGCCTACCACCTTAAATGTTTTTCACCCTAAATTTTAGACTGGTCTAGTACAAGAGTACTATAGGGTTAATAGTATATAAATTAATAATCATAAGGGTGATAAATAGATATATAGTAGGCTAATTAATCTGAAAACTTAGATAAACAATATTATGAATTTATAATACTAAGATATGCCAAAAATAAAAATTATAGATATTGATTATTATTTGATGCAGGAGCATCTACATTCATTTTCCTGCAAGACATGGTTACATTGGGATGCAAGTCATGATTGAATTCAAATTCAATTTATTGTATTTTCCCTCCAATATGCTGTTAATGAGGAGTAATTGTAAAAGGTAAAAAAAAAGTCAATGTAAATATATATATATATAAGAGTGGGTAAAGGATAATATCCTACGTTGGGGCTATTGAGAAAATAAAGGAGGAGTGGTTAAAAATATTTCAACCTGGGTATATTGTTGAAAATTAAAAACTGTGTTTATTTTGTCTTGAGCCAAGTTGGGCATAGAGGTTAGAGAGGAGGCTCTTAAAAAAAGAGAATTCAAAAAAAGGGATAATTCAGGTAAGAGAGGTGAAGGTGCCTCGGGAAAACACATGGACACAGAAGATGATCATGTAGCTTGAATTTTATAACACACAACCGGCAAATGAAAAGAGGAGCTCGAAGCTTGCCATTAAATCATGGACAGGGAGGAGATCTTGACAAAACCTGAATGGATGATGGAATATTAGAAATACACAGTCCCATATAGAGATGGCTCCCATTGTGATATGGCTGGAAACCCATTAAGAAGCTCGGTTTGGGGTAACAAAGCCAAACTGTGGTAAGAGGAAGCCACGGTTGAACTGTTGGAAAAAGTGACTCATTTTCTATCTTGTGATGGATTTATAGTCATCGAAGGAGCTGGTGCAAGGTTTTGGTTTGTGGATAACATGCAGACTAGGCTAGATTGTTAGAAGATTTTGAAAGCCATGGGTGAAGAAGATCAAGTTAGATGGAGTCAAATAGAGGACACAGTCTCCCAAGATCATGACTAAGTGTTTGTTCACAAAACCAAGTCTGAAGATGGAGAGGATGTGGAAAGAGTCACTAAGCACTGAGGCACACTGATCATGATATGTTGTTCTCTGAATGGCTTTTGGTCATGGAAGCCATCAAAGAAACCTGTGTTTGGTTAGCTTATGGAGGAGGCGTGTTTTGTATTATCCATATCGCTATTTTGTTGATTCATAGAACTAAACTGTGAAGGATGCATGGGATATTGGATGAGGTTCAAATCCCAAAGCCACATCCATTTCATTTCCCAATTGTCAAAGGCTATTGATCATGCATGTAGAAAGATAACTATGAGGGCATGTTGAGGCTGAGCTAAGCTTGTGGAGTTATATGGTTTCCAAATGCCAGGACTAGTGAGAATTGTCTGTAGAAGTGAAGCCATGCAGTAGCAAGGAGACAGATATAGTAAATCCATAGTATCGAATGGGATGCAAGCCATGCTTATGGTATAATGGTATGTGCCCATTTGGTAGGTTGAGTCCTAGCTGAGACCTCATCGAGTCCAAGCCAAGTCTGTAAGTTGTTTATATAATTATTTTGTAAATCTACTGGTTGAATCAGATAACTATGCATTTGTAATCTCTAGAGCAATCGTTAACAAAACATTGAAGTTTATAGTTTATACCATGTTTATAAAGAAGGAAATTAACATTCAATTTTAGAGGGGTCAATATCATTGTTTGCAATCTGATGTCAGTGCACCATTTTTGGTATCAGATCAAGTGATCTTTGGGATGGTTGCATTTGTTAATGATGTTTTAGTTATTATAGGATTTGGCAAAAAGATCAATAGGACAAAGCACTAGAAGACCCTGTGGAGGAAAGGTATGAGTAACCTTTGATATTTGATTTAAACTTATTGTGTTTGAGAATAAAATAGGTGAAAAGGAATTCTTAAAGCCATTGAGGCTTGACAAGAGAGAAGAGAAGCTTGGAAAGCTCAAAAGCAAGGGAGCAAGTGAATGCTCAAGAGAAAAAAATCCAAAGCAAGGTAAGCTTAGATTTGTGAAATTATTGATATTTGGTTAAAGCAGTGTCATATTGTAGACCATTGACTCAGTGTGAAGCTCAATAAAACCATTAAGTGGGATCAAAAGATTAGGATGCAAAAGGCCTAGGTGAGATCAAGGAGATTGTCAAAAGACCAGTCAAGGAGAAAGGCTTGGGTGAGAAAAGTGGACCTATAGGGATCAAGAGACCAAGGTGAAAAAAGACTTGGGTGAAGATCTCAAAAATGGAAATATTGCTAAGAAAAGAGTAGAGCAGCAAGGTACATGAGGGCACCAAGAAGAAAACAAACATCCAAAAGAACAAAGGTATGACCAGTATTGAAATTGATAAAGAGATTACTAGTTTGAAAAGAGATTTAGCTAAGTTTGCAAATAGATATGAGTATTGGATGTAGATGGACAAGCAAGCATGGGTATGGCCAATGAGGAAGAGGTTGAAGTGGCCAATTGATCTCCTAATGAAGAGGAGAAGAAGGCAAAATGAGATTGCCAAGAAAGAGAAGCCCATAGAGGCTTGAAGAATATAAGAAGGTTGCCAAGAGAGCAACAAAAAGAGGAAGAGATTGTGAAGAAGGTTCTCATTGAGGAGAACAAGAGAAAAGAAGAAAGAAAAGATGAAGTGCCAGGAAGAGCACTTGAAAAGATAAGAGTGTTGGTGAAGAGAACACTCATAGGGACCTTGTGGTCTCTTATTTTTATATCTAATGTTGTCCTTGCATGGATAATTACAGGTATGAGCAGCCTTGTGAAGGTCAAAAGAAAGGCCTTGAAGAATGAAGAGATTAATGCAAGAAGAGACACCAAGTACACAAGTGAATGTGTAGGAGAAAAGAAAAAGTTTGTTGTTGTTGATAAAGAAGAAGAGATGCATTGGTTAATGCATGAGGAAGGTGTTGAGGAACCCATACAAGCAAGAGAAGAGATTGAAGATGAGGATGACTTCTATGATGCCATTGAATGCCAAGAAGAGGAAAGAGAGTAGTCAAGTATAAGGGAAGAAGAAAGTACAAACAATCAAGAAGCAAGTCAAAGGACTAATGAAGCAACACATTAAGGAGGTAAAGGTGAATTCCAAAATTGATTTTTCTTATTCTTATAAGCATGAAACTATTGATATGCATGTTAGAGAAGCAAAGAGAAAGGTGAAGTTTCCAATTAACCATGGATATGTGATGCCTAAATGGTGGAAGAAGCAAACTCCCAAGCAACAGGAAGTGTTGGTACAAGAGCCTGGATGCAGGATGCCTACATGGTTTGAGAAGACAAATATAAAGAAGGACATAAAGCTCAATCAAGATGATGACTCAAGAAAGAAGCAAATACAAAGCATGAAGGAAGAGGTAGAATGCAAAGTGAGCAAGGCCAGCTATCAAGCAAGACAACATGAAGATGTCAAAGAGAAGAAATTGGTTGGTGAATTGAACAAGTGTCATCCTAAAGCTATGAAGAAGGTATGGATGGCTAAAGGTGAGAAAGAAAACTTATCAAAGAATAATGAGGTAGAGAATGAGGATACAAAGATGAAAGGTAAGTCAATTTCTTGCAATAAATGGGATAATGATGTTTTTAAATCATTTAATGATCTTTTTATGGAAAATGAGGTATGGAAATTGTCTATGAGGACTAATATTTAGCAAGGAGAGAGTTCCAAATGGATGGATGATGAGGAAAGGGTAGAGTATGTAGCAAAGCAATGCCTCATTGAAAACAAAGAACAAACAAGATGGCTTCAAACAGAGATTGAAAAGAGTAAGGAGACACACGGTAATATTGCTCCAATTGTTTTTGATGAGTATATTAATGAAGGATTTGATTTGTATGAAGACAGCTCAAGAAAGGATGAGATGAAGAGTAAGGCTAGTAAAGGACAATAAATATTTCAAATTGATAATCCCAAGTTTGATGAAGTGAATGGGGAGATAGATGAGAGCTCACTAAAGGAAGAAATGAGAATGTTGGAAGAGCTCTTTAGTTCTTCAAGAGAGCTTCATACAGGTAGAAATCATGATGAGAACACCATTGGTGAGAGTGAAGCAAGAAAAGAGCACACTAAAGAGGCAAAGGTATTTTTGATCAAGGAGCAAGAATGTGAAGGCAGCCAAGAGGCTTCATGGCCTAAAGATTTTGATTCTAAGGTGGCTTTGAATGTTTTGTATGCAGGTATTAAATTTGTGGAGATGAATGAAGTCAATAGTTCAATGGACAAATTTTTGAACCAAGAAGAACAACAAGAAGATCTAAAAGACATGTATGAAGATGAAGAATCATGGAAGTGGGAGATGGTAGCTGAGAAAGAAATGAGAAGAAGGACATATCTAAAGAGGAAGAAAAGCAAAATGAAGGACAAAGACTATTCCGAACAAAGACAAGCATTGGTATTGGCAACAAGACCTTGGGATCTAGGGATAGAATGAAGACTAAAACATTGAGGAGATATCTCATTTTTAACAAAGGTTCAAATTGTTTCTAGAGGGAGAGTATGATGCAAGAGCATCTACATTCATTTTCTTGCAAGACATGGTTACGTTGGGATGCAAGTCATGATTGAATTCAAATTCAATTTATTGTATTTTCCCTCCAATATGATGTTAATGAGGAGTAATTATAAAAGGTCAAAAAAAAAATTCAATGTAAATATATATATATATATATATATATATATCAAAGAGTGGGTAAAGGAGAATCTCCTACATTGGGGCTGTTGAGAAAATAAAGGAGTGGTTGAAAATATTTCAACCTAGGTATTTTGTTGAAAAAAATTTGTTTTTTTTGTCTTGAGCCAAGTTGGGCGTAGAGGTTAGAGAGGAGGCTCTTAAAAAAAGAGAATTCAAAAAAAGGGATAATTCAGGTAAGAGAGGCGAAGGTGCCTCGGGAAAACACATGGACACAGAAGATGATCATGTAGCCCAAATTTTATAACACACAACCGGCAAATGAAAAGAGGAGCTCGAAGCTCGCCATTGGATCATGGATAGGGAGGGGATCCTGACAAAACCTGAATGGATGATGGAATATTAGAAATACACAGTCCCATATAGAGATGGCTCCCATTGTGATATGGTTGGAAACCCATTAAGAAGCTTTGTTTGGGGTAACAAAGCCAAACTGTGGTAAGAGGAAGCCACGGTTGAACTATTGGAAGAAGTGACTCATTTTCTATCTTGTGATGGATTTATAGTCATTGAAGGAGCCGATGCGAGGTTCCAGTTTGTGGATAACATGTAGACTAGGCCAGACTGTTAGAATATTTTAGAAGCCATGGGTGAAGAAGAGCAAGTTAGATGGAGTCAAATAGAGGACACAGTCTCCCAAGATCATGACTAACTATTTGTTTTCAAAACCAAGTCCAAAGATGGAGAGGACATGGAAAGAATCACTAAGCACTAAGGCACGTTGATCATGATATGTTGTTCTTTGAATGGCTTTTGGTCATGGAAGCCATCAAAGAAACTTGTGTTTGGTTCACTTATGGAGGAGGCATGTTTTGCATTATCCATATCACTATTTTGTTGATTCATAGAACCAAACTGTGAAGGATGCATGGGATATTATATGAGGTTCAAATCCCAAAGCCACATCCATTTCATTTCCTAGCTATCAAAGGTTGTTGATCATGCACGTAGAAAGATAACTATGAGGGCATGATGAGGCTGAGCTAAGCCTGTGGAGTTTTATGGTTTCCAAATGCCATGACTAGTGCGAACTGTTAGGTTGTGCAGCTAAAAGCTTCACTGATGCAGACATGGAGAAGGGTGCAGAAGGGTTATGGAGTGTTACTATCACTGGTGTCAATCAGGCCAACTGATGTTGGTAGGGAGGAGATAGAAGGCAATCGACATCGATCAATAGTCGGTCGGCATTGGCACCCCCAGGCAGACAGGGACTGACGTCAGTCACCTGTGTCGTTTGACTATGAGTGTTTTATGGGCAGTTAGATAACGAACCAAGTGTTTGCATGTTTAGAGCCAAAATTAGACTAAGAGCTGTGGATCTAATTATTTTAATTGGATATCTTATTATTGTTTGCATGAGATCTATATAATAGACTCATGGATTGTATTGTAAACCTTGATAGAGAGTATGAGAGCAATATTATAAGCTCCTTTTGTGTGTGAGGTGAGCAATGGTGTGTTCCTCCTAGTGCCACAGTACTAAGTGTGGGTGCTGGATTGGAGAATCAGCAGGGTTCTTCATGTATGTATGATCTTGGTCATTAGGTGAGCATGGCTTCTATAGGAGATCTACATGGTAAGTAAGATCATTAATTTGTAGGTGTACGTGTGTGCAAGTTCAAGGTTCATAGGTGTGCAGAACTAGATTGATTTGTAGGTGTGCAAGATCAGATAGGACAGTAACACAATAGGGAGCAGAATCAGGCAGGATCTACTTGGAGTACATTGTGTACTTAGATAGAGCAAAGAGGAAGGTAAGGAAGATCCTTCCATAAGTAAGGTCTATTGAGGTGTAGGTTGTTATAGGTTCAGGGGAGATCTACTTGGAGTACGTTTGAGTACTTGTGGAGTGCGTGGAGCACTTGTGGAGTGTGTGGAACACAGGTGTAAGGTGAACACCAACTTAGTGTTTGAGTTGGGTGTTGGGACCTAAGAGAGAGAGCTTTGAGGAGAGAATTAATGTTCACTTGAGGTGTGGGAAGCCTCTGAAGAGGTGGTGGAGAAGAAGTGGCATCTTCTTTATTGTATTCTTTTCTGTATGAGTATTAATACAAGTTGTGTATTGTCTCTCATATCTTGTGTTATTTCTGAATTCTAGTTACTTGTTGATTCTAGTTATTTCTGCATATTAAGTTACTTGTATTTGGTAATCAATTGTGTGCTTTTGGGTATTTATATCCCAACACGTGGTATCAGAGCTAAGGTTACAGGGAGCAGGTTTTGTGTTTGGTTACAGGTCACTCTTAGGGGTTTCTCATTGAGTGGGAGTGGAGCAATGGCAGATCAAAGTAAGCTAAGAATGGAGGAGTTGAAAAGCATAGATGGTCACTTATGGTCCTATGGAAAGAAAGAGCAGGTAAAAGAAGATTGTTGGTTGGTAGCAGATTAGCATGAAGGAACTGAAGATGCAAATGTTGTAGGGGTTGTTGCATAGGATGCTTTGGAAGGTTTCTTGGATAAATTTGAATCTTGGATAACATATTCTATTGCCTCTTTCCATGCAGCCCCAGGGAGAGGAGTTGGTAAGCCTTGCCAAAGAATTGGCAAAGGGGAAGTGAAGTTAAAATTGTAGGTGGCTAACACATGGGTGTTGAAGGAGGTCATGCAGGTCCCAGGTTTGGAGATGTGGCTAATTTATTTAGAAAAATTGGGTGATGAGAGATCCACAAGAACTCTCACAGTGGATGCACTTGAATTAGCTGGTAGTAAGAAAATAGGTGCTCTTTATCTACTTGTTAATATTACTGATTCTTCTTCTATTGCAGAGACTAGCTTCATAGGCTTGGTCACATGAGCAGGAAGGAGATACATGTTCTTAAGCGGAAGACAGATATATTTAACAAGCTTAAGAACTAGAAAGCCTCAGTGTTTATGGAGGAGATGGCAAATAGAGACCAGTGGATGGTGCTGGATACTTCTGAGTAGGGCAGGTTGGACATGGGATTGATTCAAAGGAGCTTGCGGGTAAAAAAGTCATCACTCATAGGAAAACATAGGTACCAACATCGGTAGGAAAACTGACATCAATGGTAGGTAAGACCGACATCGGTCATGAGGACCGACGTTGGTAGTAGGAGGACACCGATGTCGGCAGGGTTGGTAGTCAGGATAGGCGCATGGGAACCGACATCGGTTGGATGTAGACTGTGTGGTGACCAAGGTCGGTCACTGTAACAAATTTTGGGTGGATAACAAGCTGTCAAGGAGTCTCAAACACCCATATGGAGGACTGAAGTGGTAAGTAAGCCTCAAATTTGTTGTTCCTCTTCTTTATACTAGTTGTTGATTGCATAGCAAGAAGGATCCAGGAAACAGTGGGAGCATGGCATGGAGAGATTGCAGAACCAAGTGGAGATTTGGTAGGGTTTCCAGCAGGTATGAAAACACAGAGATGAATGGATACCTTAGTTGAAGAATAGAGAGAATGGACATGTGAGATGGAAGACCAGGTCATATGGTCTTGAGGAAGCTGGAAGATAGTGGTACAAGTTTTGACAGGGGGATGACAAAGCATGACTTTAGTCAATGTCAGGGTAACTACTGTGGTTTGTCTTACCAGGTGGATGATGAGTCATGACATCATTCTATTATTGTATGTGGATGGTATGTTTGCTATCAAGATTGTACATACAGGGTTTTGCTGAGCTAAGGGTAAGCTTAGTTCAGTGGTTTGCTATGAAGAATTTGGAGCAGCAAAATTCTTTGGCATGGGAGGCATGGAGATCACAGGTTGATTTTGTCTCTAGTGGGAGCTAATGTGAATTAGGTGTTGGTGAGGTTCATTACGCAAGATGTAGAGCTGGAGCACACTAAGGGCTAGACAGTTTAGTGTCTGAAATCACATGAGGTCTAGTATAGACCTAAGTTTGCCCAAGCAGTGGGTGTTGTCAGAAAGTTAGGAGCCAATTCAGGGAAGTGGATTCTCAGGGATGTGAGAGGGACCAGTAGCAGGTATACATGTAGGGTTATGACTTCACTACATGGGATTGTAGGTTCGGATGCGGCAGGTTACTCGAATGACAGGAGGTACACCATAGGTTGTGTGGTGGGTTGTCTTCAGGATTCATCTTGAAGAGGGATACAAGCCAAGAAATAGATTAGATGGGGTACAAGTATAGGGATAGTGTAGGTGTTTATCTCCAAGTGGGAGATTGTTAGGTTGTGGAGCTAAAAGCTTCACTGATGTAGACATGGAGGAAGGTGTAGAAGGGTTGCAGAGTGTTACTGTCATCGGCGTCAGTCAGGCCAACTGACGTCGACAGGGAGGAGACAGAAGGCAACCGATGTCGGTCAATAGTTAGCCAGTGTTGGCACCCCCCAAGTAGACAGGGACCGATGTCGATCACTTGTGTGGTTTGACTGTGAGTGTTTTACAGGCAGTTAGCTAATGAACCAAGTGTTTACATGTTTAGAGCCAAATTTAGACTAAGAGCTATGGATCTAATTATTGTAATTGGATGTCTAATTATTATTTTCATGAGATCTATATAATAGAATCATGGATTGTATTGTAAATGTGTGTTAGAGAGTAAGAGAGCAATATTATAAGCTCCTTTTGTGTGTGAGGTGAGCAATGGTGTGTTCCTCCTAGTGCCACAGTACCAAGTATGGGTGCTGGATTGGAGAATTAGTAGGGTTCTTCATGTATGTATGATCTTGGTCATCAAGTGAGCATGGCTTCTATAGGAGATCTACATGGTAAGTAATATCATTGATTTGTAGGTGTATGTGTGTGCAAGGTCAAGGTTCACAGGTGTGTAGAACTAGATTGATTTTCAGGTGTGCAAGATCAGATAGGACAGCAACACAACAAGGAGCAAAATTAGGCATGATCTACTTGGAGTACATTGTGTACTAAGATAGAGAAAAGAGGAAGGCAAGGAAGATCCTTCCATAAGTAAGGTCTATTGAGGTGCAGGTTGTTACAGGTTTAGGGGAGATCTACTTGGAGTACGTTTGAGTACTTGTGGAGTGCATGGAGCACTTGTGGATTGCATAGAGCACAGGTGTAAGGTGAACACCAACTCAATGTTTGAGTTGGGTGTTGGGACCTAAGAAAGAGAGCTTTGAGGAGAGAATTACTATTCACTTGAGGTGTGGGAAGCCTCTGAAGAGGTGGTGGAGAAGAAGTGGCATCTTCTTTATTGTATTCTTTTCTGTATGAGTATTAATACAAGTTGTGTACTATCTCTCATATCTTGTGTTATTTCTAAATTCTAGTTACTTGTTGATTCTAGTTATTTCTGCATATTAAGTTGCTTGTATTTGATAATCAATTATGTGCTTCCAGGTATTTATATCCCAACACGAATTGTCCATAGAAGTGAAGTTATGTAGTAGGAAGGAGACAGATATAGTAAATCTGTAGTATCAAATGGGATGCAAGCCAAGCTTATGGTATAATGGTATGTACCCATTTGGTAGGCCAAGTCCTAGCTGAGACCTCACTGAGTCCAAGCCAAGTTTATAAGTTGTTTATACAATTATTCTGTAAATCTGCTGGTTGAATCAGATAACTATGCATTTGTAATCTCCATAGCAATTGTTAACAAAACATTGAAGTTTATAGTTTGTACCATGTTTATAAAGAAGGAAATTAACATTCAATT